>JAUJPO010048862.1:0-15774 GCA_032270745.1 Tiaropsis multicirrata
GATTAAAGAAAAAATCCCCCGAACGTATACACTCCATAAAACCCTCATTTTAAGATCGAGTTTTCTTCCAATTCATTTAATTTTAGGTTCATATTGAAGCTAAATCTATTTGTAAGACATTAAAGCTTAAGAGCCATTTTCTGTAAAAATCAGACAAATCAGACAAAGTCAGGAAGTGATGTCTTCAGATTTTGCAAATTTTTGGATATTTTGTTCATATCAATAGTAAAAACATCTTGTGAAAATTTTTTTGAAAATTTTTAATCGGTTCCCGAGTTACGGGCCATTGAAATTAGTTTTAACCCCTGAAACCCTTTTAGTTGGAAAATTTTCAGCCCAGAGTTAAACAAGAAAAATCAGTTTCAAAATTTTTTTTTTGCTCAGCTATCTAAATATCATGGCTCAAAACCGTAACATTTTCAAAATTATAAAATGTTCAGGCCTTAATATTTCATTTGGCCACAAGATATACATGACTTTCTTTCTTGATTTTGGTAGGCAGGTGGGTTGTCTTCAATTCTAAAGAAAAAAATCCATGCAACACTTGGGGCCTGGGCCCAAACTTGGGGTCAAAGTCCATTTTTCATTCTATTTTCGTTTTTTCTATGCCGCCATTTTGGGCGTTGCCCCAAGTTTTGAGACTATATCTTCAATAAATAAAAAAAAATCCATGTGGTCTCATCTCATTAAGGAGAAAATCACACTCAAAGATGCCCCATTTGTCTTATAAAGTTCATGCAAATTATCCTTAGCAACGGTTTGTTTTCCATAGCAACGCTGTGATAAATTCATGATAAGTGGTCCCCTTTAATAAATAACTCTTTTGGCTTAAAAAAGGTTTTTCATGATGTGGGTATTGCTTTTATAAATGTACAGAACCATCAATTTTGTGCTAAAAAGCCAATAGTTAGGCACTCAAAACTGTTAAGATATGAATCCTTTTATAATAAGATTCATATCCATGCCTCAAGTGAGTATACTTTTTGAGGGAAAATATGATTCATGTCTTCATATAAGCCTTGAGTTCTTTCTTAAAATGCATTTTGAGAGGAGAGAGGTATGGAAAAGGAAAAAGATAGTGTAAATGAAAAATATAAAGAGTGTTTTTGCTTTGAATTTGGAAAGTGTGGGCCATTCAAAAAATGGAATAAGGATGCTATTGACCACGTGGATTCTTTTAATTCCGACCTATCAACACATCTGAGAACAATAAAGGTATGATTTACATGGGGTATAATTTTTGAATTGGAAAATATTGCAGCAGATCTGATTATGCTCAAATGTTTAATAATAAGTTGTTCCATATCATCCATATGAAACATTTTATTGTATATAACGGTTATAACATTCTTAAAACAATTCTTCTCAATGTGATGATTACACTTTTGACTTTCTCTTAGTTGAAGCTGCCGAGCAATGTTGATGAAAAAGCTCTTATTGAAGATAGGCTCAAAAGGACATTGCACAGTGATGCCCACCTTTGCAGCTATCATCGCTACACTTTAGGCATAGCTTGGAGACAGCCCAAACTATGTGGTCACCATGATCATCCAGACCAAAACAAGAAAAAAGCTCCATCAACTCGAGCTGTTCCATTTCACATTCTTCAATCCTTCAATTCTCAGAATGAGCCATTGCCTATAGGGATAGTATTTTGTGTCAATCACCTTGCAGCTGAAACTAAAAAGGCAAATGAGTCAGATAAAAACGATACCAACATTGTACCACTTGCCATAAGCACACCAACCTTAGACCAAAATGATGAGGAATATGTACCAGATGAGATATTAATCCCAGAGGAAGTTTTGTCGACAGCTGTTGAAACTGCAGACTCTATCTGTCAAGCTCTAAATGCATTTCCAATGGAATTTCAAATCAAAAATCAAAGGATCAGTAATTTGAGTGATGGCACAAAGCAGAGACTACGTCAAAAACTAATCCGAATGAAAAAGAGTCTTGAAAAGACTTTTGCTGAGGCAGTGGCACCTGGTCAATCAGAGGACTTGATTTACCATCGGAAAAAGTCAGTCACTGTAAAACACCAGAGGATTTTAAAGTCTTACTCAAAATGTACAATGATACAGATTCGCTTGGAAAACTGGTTATATTATCTATGGCCAATCACTCAAAATATACAAAGGGTGAAATAATGAATATATTCAACTGTTCTAGGTATCAAGTTGACAAAGCTAGAAAAATTCAAGCTCAGCCAGTTTTTACCATACCCTGTAAGCAAAAAGATACACGATGTCGTTCACCACAAGAAAAAATTGAACATTTTCTTGAGTTCCTGTTTTCAAGCGGGCTATTGCAAGATGTTGCTTATGGGATCAATAATACCAAATTTGATAATGGGGAAAAAGTGAAAGTTTCTAATGCAATTCTCACCATGAGATACAGTCACACCATCGCTTTTTACAAGCAAATTTGCAAGGAGATGAATTATGAACCCCTTTCAGACTCTTCTCTTTGGAGGATTCTGAATGGAATCAAACCATCACAGAGAAAAGCCCTTTCTGGACTTGATGATGTCACTGCAGCAGCCATGAATGGGTTTTCTACTTTAGACAAAGTTGCAGAAATAGTAAATTGCAAACCAATTCAGCAAATCATAGAGAAGGGCAAAAGGTATCTCAAAAGTCAGTATCCTGCTTCATGTTCAGAGGAGTCAATGCTAAAATCTCACTCCACTTTTTTTGCCCTCTCTGATCCATCTGATCCAGAACTATCTGAAAAAGAGGCTGCAGTCACCAATGAAGAATCTGATGAATTCCATAAACTGTTTTCTTGTATAAAGGAACTGGAGGAGGCTGTAAATAAGAAACAGGATGACGAGTTTTCATATGACTTTCGAATTGCAGTGGGTGATATTGAAACATACATAAAGCACCAAATTCGGGATGTGCAACAACGCCTTGCAAAGTCTTTGGCAGTAGAAAGTGTCAATAATGAAACAGCATTCTGGCTGAAGGACTATTGTCAAAAAGTTCTTCCATCTAAATTTCGAGAAGGACAGAAAGAATGCTTTGGTAAGAAGGGTATGACCATGCACGTTGATGTTTTGATTACCAAAAGTGAAGGAGAGTTGGTAAAGAAAGTTTATTTTACTGCAGCATACAGGAGTGACCAAGGACTGTCTGATTCCTTATGCTTAGCTGAAGTAGTATTGAATCAGATAAAAAAAGACTTTCCCAATGCCACTAATATCTTTGCAAAATCAGATAATGCAGCATCTTATCATGGTAACTTCTACCTAACAGCTTTGTACAAGCTCTGTCAAAAGAAGGGTCTTAGATTAAAGAGGTATGATTACAATGAACCATGCAGAGGGAAAGACCAGTGTGATAGGGAGTCAGCAGGTGCAAAGTGTGCGATGAGGAGTTTCATTGATGCAGGAAATGATATATCAACCGCCGAAAATATATTTAAAGCTCTTCATCATGGAAGTGGTATCAAAAATGCCAAAGTTTCCGTTGTTTCTATTGATAACAATAAAACAACATTAAAAGGACCGAAAACTATTGCAAAGATAAGCCATTATCACTATTTTGAGTTTTTTGAAAATCATATGTTGATGTGGAGGTACTATGGGGTAGGAGAAGGAAAGAGATGGGATTATGTCAACGTTGTTTTTGAGCCTAAGATAGATGCCATTCTACCATTCAGCTCAACTGCCAATGAGGCTAATCAGAGTTCTGGAAAATCGAAAAAGCCTCGTTTGGACAGGACACTCAATAACCTCTTATTTTGCACTGAGACAGGATGTTCTGATTCCTTTGAGACTAAATAGGCTCTAGACGAACATTTGCTGAAAGAAAACCACACCATTACATCAAAAGCAGTTTCGTTAGTAGATCGTGCGAAAGCTTCCTATGTTGAGAAAATGAGAATGTCATTATCATATTCATCTTTAAACATAACAGCGTCTTCATCAACATCCCTAGAAACTTCGTTGAAAACCTCATCCTCACAACAGTCTTCGGATTTCAATTTCTGGCAAGAGAAGGGATGGGCTTTGCCAGAACGAAAGTTCTTCCGATTTAATACCAGACAAAAGAAATTGCTGCTGCAGGTATTCATGAAAGGCGAAGAGACTGGTCAAAAGCAAAGTCCAGAGCAGACTCATATGTGGCTAAGACAGCATCTTCCTCCCGTAAGTAGTAAAAGGTGAACAGGGTTAAAATGGGGTGAACAGGTTTAATAATGGGTTAATAGGGTTAACAATAGAGGTTAACAGGGTTAAAACAGTTAATAGTGAGGTTAACAACGGGGTTAACAATAAGGTTAATATAGTTAATAAGGTTAATCAAGTTAAGTAAGTCGTGCCCAGGCCAGCCCGGTGTCGATTGGGTCGAAAGTTTTATAGTAAAATGTTCATTTCTAACCCAACACTCGTAAAGGAAGGTCACAAAAATGAAAAAAAAAAACTTTATGACAAAAGAAGCATTTCGTTCACTACCAGCATTTCGTTCACTACCAGCATTTCGTTCACTACCAGCAGGTTAAGGTTAACCTATCTTACCTTAAAAGTATAGGTTTTTCATTCTGACAAAAACCACGCGAAAAATGCACACAGTAAATAAGATAGTCGGCTTTTTGGCAAATATAAGGGTCCGAATTTGAAGTGCCAATTTCTTCTGGCCACATACCGTCACTTCGAGTGACCAACCCAGGTCATTTACTTATGTTGCAAAAAAATATTTAAGAAAATAGTTTTGGGTTGATAAGAAGGTCAAAAACATATGTTTTAGCATCTAACAATTTATTCACCGATCAAAAAGAAAATGTTTACTCTTTTTGTCAACAACACATTCGAATGGAGGCGTTCAAAAGATTCGAAGATTCGAATGACGCGTTCAAGACGTTCGAATAATAAGGCCCAAAACACACGTATATACAAACCATTCGAATAGGTTAAGGATAGGTTATGGAGGTTCGAGTTATAGAGAGTCAAGTTATGGAGAGTCTACTGTAGGTGGTTTCTGTGATGATTTTTGTATATCCGAGGGACAAATCAACGCTCAATTAATCCTGGGGTAGGTAAATCTTCTCTCCGGGACTTGTAAAATGTAAAATGCAAAGATGGGAGTTTAATCATGAGTTTACCTTAGCAGCCTCTACTCCACTTCAAATCTAACAAAGTTTTCTATCGGATGTTTTCAGTTGAAAAGAGGATCAATTTTTATTCTAAAAAAGTATATGGTTTTAAAATATCTTTCACATATATCTTTCCACAAGCTTGAAATATCTTTACAAAGCTAAAATATCTTGTTTATGCAACAAAAATATTTTACATATAAAGTAACTCCCGCGGTACCTTATTCAGCTTTTGTGAATCCCTAGTAAAACACACAAAAATACAAAATTCGTCCCTCGTAGGTTTGCGAAAATTTTGAGATAAATATTGAAATTTCCATTCAGAAGCAACAAATCACAAAATTTATCCAACGTAGGGTTGTTATTCGAAACCCAGCGGCAAAACTCCGTCGGACCATAAGGTCAGTATCCAGTCACCCCACACCAGGGTTTATCTGTCTTTTAACATGTACCTATAACATATGATAGGCTTTATAAATGCCTGTTGTTGTAAATGGAGGCTGGTCCGAGAATGGTTATTACAAACTCAAAAAATGTAACAAAAATGAAATATAAAATAATATAAAAGTGTCATGTTTAACATCTACAACTACTAATGCTAACGTTTGAATTAACTTTTTCCAAGAGCAGCCGACGGTGGAATTTTCTCAATTTTGGGAGGAAATCCAGGAACATTTTGCTTAGCGAACAGACAAGAAAATCTAGGAGGAAGTGAATTTCATCACAAACACACAGCAAAATATCTGTTCAAAAAATCCATGAGTGTTTGAAAATAAGCAGAACAAAAGCAGGAGCAACTTGTATATAACACATGTATTTTTCCAGGAGCGCAAATTGCTGCATCGAACAGATATTTTTTCCAGGAGCCGAATTTCCACATCATCGAACAGATGTATTTTTCCAGGAGCCAAAGTCAAAATAACATCCAACCCTGAAAACGCTTCTGAAAAGTTATTTTTTATATTTTTTAGCCACAGACTGCTCTTGGTTTTCCTCGAATCAAAAAGAACAATATAACTTTGACCTCCAGTTTTTTTCTGAAATCGACCTCAAAACTTTTATGGAAGAGAGTACCTTAAGGGGATTAATTTTCGTGATTTTCGCGAAATTATTATTTCACGCTTTTTGCCGAAAACCCCTAGGAAAATGAAAGAAATTAAGTTAAAAACAGGCAAATTCGCGAAATTTCAATTTCTAAATTTAATTTTCCATTTCGCGAAAATAAATCCCCGCAAAAAGTAATCCCATTATAAGGTATTACGATTTAATTTCAAGTCCATCGTCTCTTAGTTTTTCTACAATATTAGGAGTCAATCTACGTTGAGTATCAATCGATAAAAATTTTTTTTTCCATTCAAAATCCACAATTGCGAGGGAAAGACATTTGGTTGTATAATGCAAGTAAAAGTTTCCACTACATTGTTGGGTCTTTCCCTTTGCAGTGAAAGATCGATCACCAAACGATTTAACCAACAACTGGTCAACGTCCCGAAACGGATGTTTACAGGATTGGCACCTTGATGTTTGAGGTGGACATAGTTTCCGAATAACCAATTCGAAGGTGTTCTCGTTGCCTCTATTCACATCAAGGGCCTCTACGTTGATTTCAATCACAGATGGTTCCGTTTGATCGTTTTTCTTCCTCTTCTTCCGCACGGGAGTATGATCAGGGTTTACGTTTATGATGGCCGAAGATTGACGTGTAGTGGTCGGTTTATTAATCGCAGTCTTTTTTGAAGACTCGAGCGGAGCGGTGAAAAATGCTAACGGTTGATAGTTTGCCGCTTTGGTCTTGATCATTGTAGCCGGTTTGGTTACCGTCATTGCATCCGGTTTGGTCCTGATCATTGCAGCCGGTTTGGTCTTGGTTATTGCAGCCGGTTTGGTCTTGGTCATTGCAGCCGGTTTGGTCTTGGTCGTTACAGCCGGTTTGGTCTTGGTCATTGTAGCCGACTGAATTGCCGTTGAAGGTGAAAGATCACAGAACATTGAGGGCTGGGTCTCTTTCGTTCTGCGACTATTGTTCGACCTCTTGTGTCCAGCAGCAGCAGGCTTTTTGTATAATGCACTTGGCTTTGGGTTAAATTTTACAAACGACATCATATGGGCTTGCCATTGTTGGTCCGTCCAATTGGACCAAGTTTTGTGGGTCACAACGAAGTGCTCGTAACCGTGTGCGAAACGGTATTTTCCGAATCCTGAAATAGAGAAACGGAAATCGACTATTAGAATTTTCTTTCCTAAATCACCACAAATGATTATTCAGTGCTGAAATATTAGCAAATTTGAGGGTGTGTAAAGGGCGCCGATAATGGAATCTCAGGCGTTTTTACATCTACGCAAAAGGAGAAAGCCTGTTTTAACAAATATTTCCCTCTTGGAAAACGGGAAATATTTAATAAAACATTCAATGAAGCCTAGTACGAATAGTCGAACGTGCGCAACGCACTGGGCTCAACTTCAGAATTTTCCAATTATTCGAAGGCCCAATTGTAACATCTCAAATATTTCGTATTAGGTAGCAAAGATTTAATTTGGGACAGGCTGGGAGACTTAAAAAATTGGTGAACTGGCTGAAGAACTGGTTGCTCATGACTTGACGTTGGCAATAGAATAGCAATGCTATTATCTGTTGCATTGGGCATGAATGATAACACTAATCTATTAAAATCAACTTTTCGATTTAGAATATTTATATCTGAAACATGAAATGTTAAATTGTATACGCCAAGGCAAGAACTAGAACACAGTCTTCCAGCCCAAAAATGAAAATTTTCAAACGATAAAAACCACCCCCAGGTATTCACCCAAGGAACAAGTGTACCAAGTTTCAGCCAAATTGAACAATTTTTGAGGCCTCCAGCATGCCCTAAAGTTTTAGCCTCGTTTTGGCTAAAAAGCTCGTCCCCAGGCCCCAAAAATGAATATTTTCAAAAAAATAAAACAAAGACCCTCAGATATTCACCTAAGGAACAAGTGTACCAAAATTTCAGCCAAATCGGACAACTTTTGAGGGCTCTAGCATGCCCCAAAGTTTTAGCCTCGTTTTGGCAAAAAACTCGTCCCCAGGCCCCAAAAATCAAAATTTTCAAAAAATTAAAAAACCATCCCAAGGTATTTCCCCAAGGAACAAGGGTACAAAATTTCAGCCAAATCAGACAATTTTTGAAGCCTGCAGCCTGCCCCAAAGTTTTCGGACCGACACACACACAGACAGATAGACTGACAGACATTCTCAGATTTTAGCTCAACTGAAGTTGAGAATAACGTCGGGTCAAAAGGTTGTAGACTTTTGTTTTAAATATTTACATCATTCATGAAGGATGAAAGAGCACATTTCTAAAAGTCGACTGACCTGGCCATTGTATTACACCTAAATCTGGCCCCATGCCCGGTAGGTGATTTTACCCTGAGTAATATCAAACAAAACACTCGTTTTACCTTCGTCATTTGCATGCATATGACATACGTGTGGTACATCTAATGCAAGCATTTCCCAAAGAACCAAACCAAACGAAAACACATCTGCTTTATCAGTTATTGCATCTCCATTCTTAATCTCCATACTGTGCCAAGGCTCCGAACCGACGTACATATCTTTCAGGCTCCGTGGCGCCGACAAGTCGTCCTTCATAAAAATCGAAACTCCAAAATCGCATAATTTTATCAACTCGAAATTCCCTTTGACGAGGATATTACCACTTTTTATGTCGCCGTGTAACAGGTTTTTGACATTATGGAGATAATCTAACGCGTTGCTCATGGAAAACGCAACTTGTGTGATATGTGTTGCGGAGAATCTTTTTTCGTTTTCTTGACGTTTGTATATGATGTCATCGAGACCTTTGCCGAACGCTTCCATTGATAAGCACATATCTCCTATAAAGTAAAAGATTTGTTATGTACAAAACACTGTAAAATAAGTTTGGGATAAACAAGACCAAGACTTTGTTAAGCACATATCTCTTATAAAAAGAAAGATTTGCCATGTACTAAACACTGTAAACTAAGTTTGGGATAAACGAGACTAAAGTTTTGATAAGCACATATCTCCTATAAAGTAAAAGATTTGCCATTTACAAAACACTGTAAATTAAGTTTGGGATAAACAAGACCAAGACTTTGATAAGCATCCACGCGAAGATAGAAAAAAAACTTTCATCGAAAGCTTTACCAAATTGTGATTGGGAAGAGATTTCTTCACTTACCCTCACTCTAAACCCTTAATGCTGAGTGTCAAACAGGACTGCAGCGATTACCAGTTTTCAAGTCTTTGGTCTGACCCGACTGGGAATTGAACCCACAACCTTGCGAACGGGAGGCGAACACTCAAACCACTCGGCCACCGTCGCTTATACTCAATATAGGTTTATGCTGAACTGTTATTTTTGAAAGATCTTTGAGTTAGATATATATCTTTTTCAGCTAGTTCAAATTATAGACCCCTAACTGAATGCGATCACGTTAACCCTAAGTTTGACTTTGATTTGAATGAAAAAAGGCCCTCCACTGTAAAGGAAATTTACCTTTTGGTGTTTTAGTGAATTTCTTAAACACAACGATATTTGGGTGATCAAGACTTCTCAATATTTTCGCTTCCTCTGCCAATCGATCCATGATAGGTTTTCTTGCACGCCCTTTATTTGCTTTCTTAATCGCCCAAGGCGAGGCGGCAACGCCCGATGCCTTCTGACGTTTATATCTAAATGTGAATTAGAAGAATTTTTTGACCAAAGAAAACTTCTGGATGAATTCATACCAACAGACAGAAGACCGCGTTTTTTCAACGTTGTTTCAAGGTCAAAACATTTTTAGACGTTGAAGGTTGAAGGTTGAAAAAAAGGTCCTACGTCTGCTGGGAAGTTATAAAAGATCTTAGTTGAACTGAAAAATGTCTGGGGTCAGAATTGAGAATTGTCCGTGAATAAATAATGCTTTAATCCTCTATCCACACCCCCCCCCCCCACCCACTTCCGGTGCACAACTATCTTTAACATTTGAGTTTTTTAACCAACCAACCTTTAAATGGTGACGTGCGTTCCACAACCCAATCGTTTGTGTGTCCGCGGTTCAAATTAATACTTGTCCGGGTTCAAAATATCCGGGGGTAAATAGTTATGCTTATATCCTCCACCCCCTGTCCATATTATTAGAGTTTTACCAACCTGTAAATGGTGACGTGTGTTCCACAACCCAATCGTTTCATCAACGGCGAAGGTGGTATAAGGAACGGAGAATCCTGTTGAAACGCCGTCTTTGCTGTTCGTTTGACAGCGGCGGAGATTGGTCTGATGTTATTTGGTGTTTTGAATGTGGTATGTGACGACGTGGTCGTGTCTGTTGTATTTGTTGCAGTTGCTGTTGTGTCTGATGTATCTTTCATGTTTGTTGTGTTGTTGGATGATGCCATTATTGTTTGTGTTGGTGATGTTTTTGTATTATTTTGTGTTATTGATTTTTTATATGATGTTTTTAACTGAAAATGGAAGCAAAAAAATGAAAGATGAAATATATATAAACCCACGATAATCTAGAATAACACCTTTTAGATCAGTGATTTAGTTGCTTTGATAGGGTTCGATTGTTATAACAAAATCCCACAGTCCTTCATTTGGCTATCTATTAATGAACCGAACCGAACTGAACTGAACTTGGAAGGGATATGAAATTTGCTGCGAGGCCCTTGCTCGTAATAGGGACGATTATTTAATCATTCTCCCAACATATTATGTTAAAGAGCTCAAGTTGGCTTATGGTGCGGTAAATAGCCTGTATAGCATTGACTTTGTCTAAGGTGTTGGAAAATTCTATCCAAAGTATATGTATGTCGTAATGACTAATAGTACTGTCCATTTAAGAATATCTAATAATGTTAATCTAACCGAAATTTAATAAATTCATTTTCCAAATTTTAAAATAAAAATATGAATGAGAAAAAAAAATATTACTATTGAGATTTCATAAATAGTTCCAAATTTTAAATTACTATAAATTGCATAAAAAATTTCGCGGCATGAAAATTTAGAGGTTTGTAAAACTGTTAAATGCGAATGCTGCAAAATGCAATTTTTGGCAAAAAAACAAAACCCGTGAACTTAAAATGACTCCGAAATTTTCATGCCGGGGGATTTCCAAAATTCCACGATTATCATTTTTTTTTGGCTCAGATATTTTACTAATAAACTCTCATTATATATGACGAAAATTATGTATAATCCGTATAAGACGGGGATTATTTTTTGTTTATGTCATCATAAATTATGAGTAAAAGCTTATATCCACCCCCTGGTGCACAATGCCTTTCTGGAACAGCCCGTAAGCTTCTTTTTTTTTAGCCTGACGTTCTCACTGTACACCTAAATTATTTGTAAATTTGAAATTCTGTTTTTAGGCAAACTATGATGACGGTTGATAAGGGTTAACAAGCCAATCAGAAAAGATTTCCAGTTGTTTTGGGCCACGAACTTCTTTGGGTAGCAAAGGTAATTTGATGACGTGAAAATCTTCATATAAATCTCCTATCTGCAAAAAAATTAAAATACAAAAAATATCGTGATTTTCTTTAGAAATTTAATTTGGCAGAGATTTTGTTTAGCTCCAAGGTAAAATAATATGACGGCTGGAGTAAAAAAATAAATTGAGTGAAATCAAAGAAAGGTTTAAGTTTCACGACTTAAGCGTCAGGATGGCAAGCCAAAGTAAGTTTTTGGTTTCATAACTATTCTTGCAGCGCCAAAGCAATATTGAAAAGAAAACGGAGTTTAAAGTAAAATCTTCTTGGCGACTTTAAAAGAGCATTAAAACATTTTTAAAACTGGTTGACCTGTTCAATCGTTGTTCATAAAAAGGATGTCATCAAGACAAGGAGTCGAATTGACTCAAAACATATGTTGTGTGCCTTTCGCGTTTTTTCAGGGAAAAAACAATAGTTTTGATTGGTGATATTCTTCATTACGTAATCTTTCCTACAGAAAAATCCAAAAAAAATCGCGGTGTTTTCCAATAAAACTATCCGGCAAACATACGACCTTTTGTGGATGTTTTAGTAGAAAAGATTACGTAATGGATATCGCGAATTACCGCAGTAGAGGTGTGTCCTTATTGACAGCCGAAATAAGATGTTTTCAAAGAAAGGATTATGTAATGAATATCATAAGTCATTATTGACAACAGAAATCAAGGAGACTTACTTCTTCCAGATATTTCTTTTGTATGTTTGATCTTGCTGAACATAAATCGCATGATGTACCTAGAAGTTGGAATTAGCTTATCTTTAAATATTCTTAGAGTAATCACAAGATTGGGCGTCGTATGGAATCCAAAGTTTTTAAAAACCCTTGAATACCTGGAAACATCACATCAAAGGTTTTACTTTGTAGGAATCACATAAAAAATGATATACCACCCGGTCTGGTCCCACAAAAAGGTTTTGGTGTTTCACACTCGGTTCAACACGGTAAAAAGATTATCGACTAAAATAGAATATGATTTCTTAACCTCCTTGTAACTTTTTGGGACAGATCTTGTACTTCAAATAGAGGCTATTTGAAAACACGCTTGTACACAAAATCCTTCTAAACGTAACGAACCCCAACTATCGTCAGATAAATAAAACAGTAAGGTTTGTCTAGTATAGGTTAAATATTTTCTCACCTCCTTGTAACTTCTTGGGAAAGAGAAGCTGGTTGACGATTATGGTTCGTATATCCATGTTCATCTTGGTCAGCTCTTGCACCAAATGTTCCGTTTCATATAAAGAGAGAAACTCTGAGATGCATACACAAACAAATGTAGTGTGGTCCTAAAAGTGAAATGATCTGATCGTACAGTGGTGGAATCTCCCTAAATCGGACATATAAAATGTGGAACAGACTGACTGGTTTCAGTATATATAATGCGAATAAATACATACGTCGTGTGTGAAAATGACCTTATTGAAGAGATAATTTCCAAGAGAAAGATTTTTTTGCGAAATTAAATTTCAAAAACACACTTAAAAAATAATTTTTCTCAACATCAACAAAATTTGCCATGCATTTTAAAACTTTGAATCACACAATTATAACCCTACTAAAAAAATGTCTTCCCCTAAAAGGGTACAGCACGAAACAAGAACGAAATTTCTCATTGCTTGAATAAAAGAGATTAATTATTGTCTCGATGCTTCGTTCTCAAGAGTTCTCTTCGTTTAAGAGACTTTACCACGGAAAACTTCAATGGGTACAGCACGAAACAAGAACGAAACTTCTTACAGGATTCTGGAATTGTGCGGACACTTCTTTAATGACCGGTAACGTTTCATCCAACCTCGATGTGAATTGTTCCATATTCATGTCTTGCATCCCAAGTAATGTGCTGAACTGTAAGTAAAGAAGGGAAGAAAACGTTGGAAAGACGTTTAAACAATGTTGAAAAAACGTGTTGTGTCATATAAAGAATATTTTTTTTATCGGAAAAAACTTCAGTCGGAACAAAAGTGACTATTTTTTTTTAAAGTGACTAAAATTTGTTTGACAAAAGAATAATTACTGCTTTTTTCAGTCGGACAAAAGTGACTAAAAGAATTTGGAGGTGATTTTCTTAGTTTTTTCTTCCAAAATTTGAACTTTTAAAAACGAAGAAAAGTGAAGAAATATTTTCAAAAGTTGGGATGCTGGTCAGTGATTTAAGCTCTCTGCATTTAAAAAGACAGTTTTTCAAAATTGGAGAGGTGGCAAATGGATAAGCTATGACTTTCTTTAATTGGTGCGTTGGCAAATATGGTTTAAGCTCTCTGCATTAAAAAAAGGCAAGAGTTGGAATTTAAGCTTTGCGTTCTTTGTAAAAAAAAATAAAAAATCTTACCTGTTGAAACATGGGCTGTATACGTGATTTCAACGCGATCAACTTTTCCAAAGATTTTTCAATAACGCTCGGGAATGATATCAAACGTAACGTGTGCCCTGTTGGAGCAGTATCGAAAACAACAACGGAGAAATCCATGCTGCGAACTAGTCTAATTGAATAATAGAATTTTGAAAAAAAGCTTTATTCAGACAAGTACAAACAATAAATCAAAAATACAAAAGATTTCAAGCGTTTATATAGTATTTTGAAATTACCGAATTTGTAAAAAAACAATCCATAAGGGCTCGATATCCCTTATAGATTTTTATTCGCAATTTCACCTAAATGGTTCGCTTTTAAAACAACACAAAATTATAATCTAGTGAAATACTGTTAAAAATCTTACTTCATGACTTCAGCGAAACTCATCGCTTCATCAATTCCAGGGAAAGCACCTAACAAATCTTGAAACATCTTGCCACCCATAGACATGAAATCTATGCACAAAAATGTGAAATTTTAGAATAACATTATATAATATTAGCTGGCATGGCTTATCTACCTTATCGGTCCTTTTTACGCCGGCCCTTATTACGCCGAAGGCCCGAAAATAACGCCAATAAGGGACGGCGTAATAAGGCAAAAATCATATTGAAATTCAAAATTGAGTATATCTTGGTATACCGGTTGGTACTCTGTTCTATCAGACTCAAGCCAGAGAAGATTATTATATTTTTTTCTAATATAGAATGTTCCAGTTCTTTTTAATAATTGTTCATTGGGTTGCACAGATTACGAATTAATCTATAATTTACTGGGCGAGAAGAAGATATGTAATGCGGATTGAATAATATATTACTGCTACTGAAGGGGATGATTCTCTCTTTTTATCACATTCAGAGCAATTCTTAATCTTTTGAGTTCACCTTAAATCTTCCAGTTGATTTGGATATACAGTAGCAGTTCCATAATTTAACTTTTGAAAAGCTAGGAAGCACTAAACTTTCTTGTTCAAACAAATCACCCCTTCTCTCGTCACGGAAAGAAATCTAATAACCGCTTAAATAAAAGAGACAAATCTTTGTCTCATGGTTCCTTCTCCGAACTCGTTTAAGCGACTTTATTACAGTAAACTGTGGTCTCAAATTGACACAATCTCTAATGCCATGTATTCTATACCTTGATCTTCGAGTACATCGTCTGGAAGTTTTGTTAATCCAAGACTTGGGTCGATTTCCTGAAAAAATGCAAACAAACATAAAGGTTTCATAAGCGATATTGTAGCCCACATGAGAGAGTTTAACTACAAAACTCCACCACACTTGCCGAAAAGACACGTAAGTATCGAAATATTCAACAAATGCAGTCGCTATCTTTTTAACCTTATCTGTTCATTACTGCAATCACCTTTTAATTCACATTAAGTGACGCGACCCAAGCCACCCTGCTTTTTTATCCCGCCCTACGCTTGTACGGTCATAAAGTTGTGGAGTGAAGACATTTTAATGGGTTTAGACATTTCCGCCATGATAAAAGGGCTCTTTTAGAAGAAAAATAACAACGGCTTAGTCCTCAAAAGTTTTGTTGACGTTTTCATCATACCCCTTTTCGTGAGTGAACCTTCAACCGGGTCAACTCATGCCATGTGAGGGGAATTGAGTAGTCAGTTCAAGGTTGCTGACAGGATGTGTCAAATACAGAAGGTATTAGAATGGGCTACACGTTTTTTTTTATAAGAACAAAGTATATAAGAACATAAGGCTTCGAAAGGTACAAAAATTAAGAACATGTTAAGAACATTCGGAGGCTTCAAGAGTATAGAAATAAGAATTTAACCATTTACAGTAATTC
>JAUJPO010048873.1:0-15773 GCA_032270745.1 Tiaropsis multicirrata
TAATAAGAAAATGTGAAAACGTTACATTACATCATCCGTCTAAGCATGTAAAACGAAACCCACAATACATAGCGAAATCGGGGAGACAAATTGGATTATCGGAGTAAATACCGGAAAATATGGACTAAAATTTCTCTAAACGAGGTAATAAGAAAATGTGAAAACGTTACATTACATCATCCGTCTAAGCATGTAAAACGAAACCCACAATACATAGCGAAAACGGGGAGACAAATTGGATTATCGGAGTAAATACAGGATCATTTTTTTAAGCCTTGAATTTTTTTCCTTTTTAAAATGATATCCTGTCTCTTTCTTTTTGCGAGAAATAATTGTTCAGTTTTATTTCTTTCAAAATCTTTCTTTCCCAATATACATGGTGCCAGTCCCACCCACTCAAAGTAAACCAAAAAAGGTGCAACAAGGAAAGTGGAAAGCTTGAAATTTGTTCCATTAGAAAGCAACGGAAGTTTTAACTATTCATCTTTTTTTTTAGTTCCAAAAATATTTCAATTTGAGATTGATCAGAATATTTTGTCCAACCCAACAAAATGAAGAAGCAAGGTTTTGATGCTACCCACCCCTTTGAAAAATTCAGTATTTATAAAAAAAGTTCCAATTAGTCGAATGAAAGAATATATGTTTGTTCAACGTCCAAACAACGCTCAGGCGTTATAACAATGTTTATTGGACCAAAAAACAACATTCGCAGTGCCTGCTGCTGGGTGGAAAAGAAAAAGTTATTCCAAATAAATACATCTTTTTTCTCAATTAGTCAACTTAAATCATTTTGGCTTTCATCATGGGGCGTAACTATTTAAAATCACAGGCGGGTGTTAGTCCCGCCCACTAAAACTATAATCATCATATAACAGTTGCGTGTGACGTTTCGCGTAAAAACAGAGCTTTTTCTTGTGGGGTCGGCCAAGTGAGGACTCACAGCTAGCCTGTACCAGACCTTACCTTTTTGGCTTTCGAGAATCCCTGGTAGGGCCCATTGAAGTTTTCCGTAGTAAAGTCTCTTAAACGAGTTTGGAAAACGAAGCACCGAGACAAAACTAGTCTCTTTTATTCAAGCGAGTAAATACGAACTAGGAAATGACTCACAGCTAGCCTGTACCAGACCCTACCCTTAAAAAAATAATCGACCCGGGGGGGGGGGTACTTAGGAGGCAAAAAAGAGTACGGGAATGTGCCGCTGGACAGGGTACCTTTTTGGCTTTCGAGAATCCCTGGTAGGGTCGCCAAAAACAAGAAAATTGAAAATCCCTCCCTCCGTAAGGTCCATTGTTTGAAAATTTGAGAAAAATATGGAAATTTTGAATCCCATTCAGGTTCCCTTTTTTTACGATTTTTGGAAAATAATCGTTAAAATTATTTATCCCACGTAGGGCTCTTTTTTCAAAACCAAGCGGCGCATCCCCGTCGGACCATAAGGTCAGTACCCCCCCTCTCGGGGCCGTCTCAATCGAACCTCTAAAAAGGTCCTACATAAGTGAGCTATCCACATAAAATTGAGCCCATTGAAGTTTTCCGTAGTAAAGTCTCTTAAACGAGTTTGGAAAACGTAGAACCGAGACAAAACTAGTCTCTTTTATTCAAGCAATTTTTAGAGACTTTTGTACTAAAGAACGACATGGTCTCAATTTGACAGATGAATTATATGCCAAGGAGTATCCCTTTTTTGCTTGAATAACCAAAGGGTAGCTCTAGAAAATGTCTTCATAAGAGGGTACTTCAGGGAATAATAGTATAAAATAAAATTGGATATACACATTAATCTATTGTAGTTACGACTGAAGCTTCAAGGTGAAATTTACATATTGAACGAACGAATTTCACAGTTGGAAGAATCAAACATATATTATAAAAACGAGTCCGACATCAACTATCGAAAGTCCAGGGAAAGTAACCAGGTATTTATATAGATCTTCTAAGTTTTTTGTTTTTTTTATAAGAACATCAAATTTTACATAACTATGTTCTAATAAAAAACGTGTATCTTGAATTCTTCGATTCGACTTTTTTAAATTTCCGATTATATGGTCCTAAGTAAAACCCTAAATTCTTTTGTAAAGTTATTAAGATCAGGCCCGTACCAACCTTTTGGGCAGCAGCAGGGGATTTGCCCCACGACACTGGTCCAAAAAGTAGATGACTTTGAGAAATCCTGTTTTATTTGATAAATTTTTGTAAAGAATATTTGATTTCTTGAGATGCATTTTCCAACAATGTATAGACCCTCGGATATTCACTTTCCATTTGCCCCTTCAATACCAAAATGCTTCCTGCGAGCCTCAAGGTCGACATTATTTTCATTTGGAAAATCTCTGGCGATATTGTTACTTTTCAATCTAAGCAAGTATAGGTTTTGAGCCGGAGAATACCGTGGCCGCGCTCGCTGACACTTGTCAACCTATCTCAATATTGACCATAATTTGCGTGTCATGACCTAGAGGGCTAGAACTTTTAGAAGTCTTTTCGGTTGTTTTATGGGATCCACGGTCAGCCTATGAGCTATCTACGAACTGAACTGATCATGGAAGAGGCGGGTGCGAAAGTTTTAATTGAGCCCATTGAAGTTTTCCGTAGTAAAGTCTCTTAAACGAGTTAGGAGAACGAAGCATCGAGACAAAAGTTAGACTCTTTTATTCAAGCAAATTTAAGAGACTTTTGTACTAAAGAACGACATGGTCTCAATTTGGCAGATGAATTATATGAGTAATACCGTCAATTATTTTAGGCTACGATTGAGCTGAAAGCTGAGTTGAAAAACTTAAAAAAGAAACAAGACGATTCTATGGTCGAACTCAATACAGGTAATTTACAAATCAAAATGTTGGAAAGTGAAAAGTCGAAATTAGAAGAGATTGGTAAGAACAATCAAGCTGAAATGGAGGAATTGAATAAAGTGGTTCAATCATTGAACGAAAGGTTAGTTTTTCCTTTACTTTCAAGAGGGATAAATTAAACATTTTCGTCTTTTTTATTGCAGGCAAGTTGGGATTGATTTTTCTCACTAAACTAAGGTTCGAGGTCTGAAGATATTACGCAATCTCATTTAATTTCGTCGATATTATCTTAGGATTGAGCACATTGAGTACACTAGACTACAGAAGAAGCATACCTTATCGGACAAAAAAATGTCGGACAAAAGTGACGAAAATTTTTGGAGGTGACGAAAATTTAGTCCAACGAAAAAAAAGTCCAAAATGAAAAAGGTTTTAGACTAAATTTTGCGTTTTTTGGGCAAAAGTGACGACAGTATTTGTGGGTGACGAAAATTATGTCCGACGAAAAATTAGTCCGACATTGTTTTGTCCAATAAGGTAAGTTACAAAGTTTGTTAAAAGAGAGTCTTGTTTTTTTAACAGTTTTTAGCAAATCTGCGTGGTCATTGAATAATGTGTGATGGTTTGAAAATGTTCACTTTTTGGAAAATGTTTTCACCACTATTTTTATTACTACAGGTGTGAACGATCAGAGAAAGATTTCAAGAACCGCGAAGACAATTTACAACAAGATTTAGAAAACGTCTCTTTCAATGAGTCCAAACTAATGGAGCGATGCGAAGAACTAGAAACGCTTTACCATGACACCAGGCGAGAGAAGGACGAACAACATTTCGAATTAACGCAAGTCATCGAACGCGCGACCGCTTTGGAACAGCGCGTTAAGGAAGTGGAAGATGAAAAAACGGATGTTGAATTTGATTTTAGTGAATTGAAAAACTCTTTGGAGAAAAGTATGAAACAACCGGTGGTTACTCAAGACGGAAAAATAACAGGTCAGTTTAAAAAAAGGATTTTATTTGTGACTTATCTTTAAAATCAGCTGAAAGTTTTTTCCAACTTCTTTCTGGGTGGGGTGTGGCGGAGGGGCGGAGGTGGAACTTGGCTAAAAAGTTAAACGGGATATGTCACTAAAATACTTTTTTGGGCTTTTTGCAATTATCTGGTATGGTTAGATAATCACGTCATCACACCAAAATAAACTTCCAAAATCACGTCATCACGCTAGAAAAAAACCACTAGACTAATGTATGCTTTACAGGGAGTTTTAAAGTTCGGGATTTCATCCTACTAGTATTGAATATCAGGAAGATTCATGCAAACTTTTGGCTTAAATAGACTCGTTATATATTTCTAAAGAGTTTTGAGTCTGATTGTTTCGTAGCAGCGTATTTCTTAAGTAAAATTTAAGATGAGGTCCACCGTCGTACCATTTTTTCCCGTCGGTATAGGTTAGACATTCTTGGTTGATGTAGCTTTACATCATTTACATGTTTTTTTATAATACAAAGTATATAATTAAGAACATGTTAAGAACATTTGGAGGCTTTGCAGAATCAAGAGTATAGAAATACACTCACTTTTTTATAAGCATACGGTAAAATCGAGTTGAGGCTCAAGATGCTTAGCAAAATTTCGTTTTCAGCCTCAAATGATGCTTAGGCATATGCTTATCAGAGTAAAATTGAAAGGTCCGTTGATTTTGACTCCCATCTCGATTCCGTTGTTTTGTTTGTTGAAAATCTACCCTATTTCCTTTCTTTGTTTTTCTGAAAGTAAAAAAAAGACAAAACGATGGAAATAAATCACGATGAGCTTTCTCAGCCTGGAGATATTCTTAGCATTATGCTTAATTTTTTAACCAATTTCAGCCTGAATATGCTTATAAGCGTTGTTCTTATAAAAAAGTGAGTGTAGGATTTTATTTTTGATCATGTACACATGAATTAAAAGACATCATTATAACGTTGGTTTTGATCTCTAGTTTAATGATTACCAATCAATATCATCTTGTCATTTTTTTCAGTTCAGGCTGTTGAACTTTCAAAACTTTACATGCAGACAAGTTATACTTAAAAATGGGAAATTTTTAATGTGCCAACAATGTTTTCCACTCTACAAACAACAAGTTTTTAATGAATAATCAAGGATTGTTTGCTTTTTAGTTTGCTTTCCATTTAGCAAATACATACATCATTTTTCACAAGTCAAGTCGAAAAGTAGGGGAAGATTTCTCTCAAAGGTTTTAAGAGACTTTGGAATTTCTTGTTTCCATCTTAGAATGGTTATCGACTCTTTTCTTGTTATGAATGAAAATTATTTCTTAAAAGTTGTGAATTTTTCATAACTTGCGTTGTTTTGTATAGAAGGTATTATAGGAAAATTGTTTTTTTGGAGTTTATTTGAAATGTTATGGAGAGAAGTTTCTGCTGAATATATTCCATTTGTTTTTCATTCGGAAATAAAGTCTTTTTGTCATTCCAGCTTTATCAATGTCTTTTGAAAAAGCCAAAATAAATTTCATTCTGTATTCGAAAAAAATTCAACGGTCATTTTTTAGGCCAGTATGAAAGATTAAGATATCAACTTTGGTATTATCGTTGTTAGAGACCTCTTTTTCTCAGCTACAAAAATAGTGTTTCGTTAAAACTTAAGTGGTCAGGAGTTATGACCAAAAGATGGTGTATTGGTAAAATGTCAAAGTGTACGTAACTGCGACTATCTAAATTTTGTATTTTCTTGTCTTTAGCCGGAAACAACAATAACACACTTCTGACACCCAAAGAAATAGAAGCATTCTTCAACGAAAACAAAACAAAGATGTTTCAATATCAACACAATATCGATGATTTATCGAGTCAACTCGTTAAAGAACGAACCATAGTTACCGATTTAAACGATACAGTCGATGGTTTAAAGACCGAGTTAAACAAAGTTCAATGCAATTTACATAGCATCTCATCGCTTAAAGATACTTTGGAAACTCAGCAACAACGAACCAATGAAACACTCAGGATTCAGGTTAGATGGGAAAATTTTTTTTTAGATAAAACGTGTCACTTTATTTTGTGGGGCATGGATGGTTTTATTTCTATAACAAAATTTACTTTAATTTGTACCTAATCGTGGGGGGAGGGGGTCTAAAATACAGAATACAGGGGGCTCATATATTGAAAACTCCTTAAAATAGTAGGGTTCATAATAAAATATATTAGGGTATAAGGCAGTTTTATCCCTTCCCTATAAAATAAAGAGTATTAATGAAAAAGATTTGGCTAAGAACACGAACTGTTGACAATAGTCGAAATATAACTTTAAGAGTGATTCACTATAGTATACGATTTCGTTTTGTAAAAATAGTATCGGTGAAACGATTTTAGATGAGTTTTTAAGCATTGCGTTGAACATTTAAATTAACACCAATATTACACTATCTATCAGGAAAAAGATTTCGATCGAAAGCGACAGGAGAACGAAGATTTACGCGAAATTATCAGTGATTACGAGAGAAGATCAGCTTTACTAGAAAGCGAGATTTCTCAAATGAATGACGAAATCAGAAACCTTTCTGGTAGTCACAAAGAAGAACGTAAGAAACTCAAAGCGAGGCTACACGAGATTGAGACTCAAAAACAAATTGTAGAATCAAGTATGCGAAAAAGTCAAAATTGTTTAGAAGGTGATAAAGAAAAGCTAGCTGATGATTTGGCGCGCAAATCACGAGAAAATGACGAACTCAAGATAGAGTTAGAAAAACTGATTGATGATAACAAGAATTTAGCGAAGAGACTTTTACATCTTGAATCTTATTCTGATCGTCTGAGTGAAATGTTGGACCAACAACAAGCGAACAATCAAAAGTTGAAAGATAAATCACAAAAAGAAGTGCGACATTTCCGTGACCAGTCTGGCGAAAAAGAGGTTGAGATTTCAACGCTGAGAAACCAATTGGATGATCTCAACAGAAGCTTGAATGATAAACAGGACATGGGAGACCGGCTAGGCAGCAAACTGAAGCAGGTGAAATACGATAATAAAGATCTCGATAAGAAAGTCAAAGAGTTAGAAACGTATAACGAAGAATTAAAAAAGAGACTGGATCTTGTAAACGAGGCTCAAATGACGGCCGAAAGGAAAGCTGTATCGGGCGAAGAGAATGTTTTAATGTTGAAACAGCGTGTTGAAGACCAAAAGAAAGTGATTGAAGATTTGTTGATCAAAATGAAGAATTTGGAACAGGACAAAACATCCTTGAAAGAAGGATTACAAACGTCTGATAAAAGGTGAGCCCATTCTATAGTATTTCAGGAAGCATATTATGTTGGAATTTGGGCTCGAAAACAATGTTTGTTTGTTTAATCATTTCAGCCCTTCAAGACATTTTGGCTCTGGAACAATTAGAAATCTAAATGAGCCTAAAAAAAAGTTTCTAAAACATTCCATAAAAAAAACAATTTTCCTTTTCTGGAGCTTACGCATGCTAATGTTCTCATAGGCCCAGCAGACACCCAACGGTATTCCAACATTGTTCCAACATCCAAATAACGTTGGAACAACGTTCCGTGCCTGGTGGGAATACATCCCAGGGTTCTGTGAAGGTCTATGTTTTAAAACTTAAGGGAATAAATTTGTTCCCTAAAATTGGTCTTTTTAGGGCAAAATAGGCTACCGCGAAATTAAATTCCGCGAAACTCGCGAATTTTGAGTCTTAAACCACGAAATTAAATGCTGCGAGAATTTATAAACTTAACTTGTATTGTATTTTAATCACAAGTTGCTCCCTCTAGACATCGAATCGATCTGAAATCAGCTGATGGAACCTTGTCATAAATACTCGACCTCGATTCTAGGGCGAACCGTCAGCGGTCGGGCGGGAAAAATGAGAAACAGAGGAGGCCGGTACCGGCTTTAATAATAAAGCTTATCGCCCTGGGTACGAGGTTGGTTAATACTGATTTGTTTTGTTTTCTAGATTACACTTGAAAGAAGACTTAATCACAGAGTTAACCAAGAAAACAGGTCAAGCTGCTGACAATTTCAATTCGCTTCGTTTTTCACTGGAAAAGGCGGAATATGAGGGGAAACAATACGAAAAGAATTTTTACGACATGAAGAAAAATGAAATGAATTTAGAGAAAGTGTTGAATGAGGTTGAAGCTGAAAGATGTGTGCTTAAAGAACAGATATCAGATCTTCAAAGGTTGCTGGTGAGATCGGAAGATGAGAAAGAATTCAGGTAACCCCCCATCAATTACTACACGCATTTTTCATTCATTATATATTTTTCTATTATTCTAAACAATAGACCTATTGTCCTGGAATCCTAAATTTCACCCTGGTAGTCGCATAGACAAAAGAAGCACTTTTATTTATTATAGAGCTAACCGTGAGTGAAAGTTAGCCTGCTTATCATCCTCTAACAAATTCGTGCTTCTTATAAGGGCGTAAGGGCGTCCAACCGGGTTTTATCTTCAATTCAGTCTACCTTATCGGACAAAAGTGACGACATTTTTCGGAGGTGACGAAAATCTTTAAGGCTAAAATTTGCGTTTTTTGGACAAAAGTGACGAAAATATTTGTGGGTGACGAAAATTATGGCCAATAAATAATTCAGTGCGACGAAAAATTAGTCCGACATCTTTTTGTCCGATAAGGTATACCGCAAAGTTATAAATTATTCGTACTTCTTGTTGCGCATTAGCATGGCAGAATGTGCACGTTACCAACGACAATTAGAAAACGAACGAAATTCTTTGAATAAAATTCAAGAGAAACACGAAGAAGAAAAGAGTAAAAGAAAAGAATATGACCTTCTACAAGACCAGGTATGCTTTCCTATATCATATACTGCAGGGGGGGGGGTGTTGGTATTTGATGGTTGTTGGGGTATGTGCGATCCTAAGGGTCGGTTTTTTAACCTTTCCAAGTCTCTCTAAGGGTCGAGATTTTTGAAAAATTTATCCAAACTGTCTCTTTAAGGGTCGAAACTTTTCATATTTAAGGGAAAATCTTTTGAAATTGGACGCAAAATTTACCAAAAAGTCTCTCTAAGGGTCACCTTTTTGGCAAAAATTAGTCTCTCTAAGGGTCAGGTTTGAGAGGGGTCTGGGCTGCACATACCCGTCATCCCTCAACCCTAGTACCCCCTCCCCGGGTTATATTGATTAGGGGTTTAAGATATTTTTATCGAAGGATATGAAGACATGAGAATTTACCATCATTGTAGATTTTGACCTTACCCAGCAGTCACGGGACGTTGTTTCAACGCCGGAACATTATTTGGACGTTGAACTAACGTTGTGTGTCTGCTGGGTTTAGTCATAAACATTGAAAATCCTTGTTTGTGTTAGCTTCTTGTACACGTTTTTTTTTATAAGAACATTAAAAATCGAAAAAGCCTTATAATGTTCTTAGCTTTTTTGGTTTTAAGCCTTGAAAAGTTCTTAAAATGTTCTTAATTAACTCTGTCAATTCTTATGTACATAATCAAAAATGAAAAAAAATGTTCTTATTTCTATACTCTTGATTGTCCAAAGCCTCCCAATGTTCTTAACATGTTCTTAATTTGTTTTGACCTCGAAGCCCTATGTTCTTATATACTTTGTTCGTATAAAAAAATGCAATCTCGGCTCGATGTTTGCTTCATTGTATATGTATTAGAAAGTCCTGGAATCATGGTCAAAAGGACTTTAAACTTTTACAAATATGCTCCTTCCTTCAAGGTTGATGTAAATAAGGTCAGTTATTGCTACCAGATGCCAACAAACAGACTACTTTTAAAAGCATTGAGTGGGGTTAAGAGGGAAGTTATACTGTGTTTTTGGTCATTTTCTGCTACAACCTTTTGACCGTATCTACATTTTAACAAAACACCTTTTTTGTTCAAATTTCAGATGATGATACTTCGATCAGAGCTTCAAACCGAGAAAAATCAACGAGAGCGTTTGGAAGACCTTTACCACAAACGCGACGACCAAGTTACCCAGTTGCGATCTACATTTGATCAATCACTTAACACCATATCTAAAGATACTAAAAACATCAAATCTATCTTAGGGAAATCATTGAAAAAACTCGACAAAGAAATTGACGGAAATGACGTCACTACCGATGATGGTGATATGACGTCATCAGAGAAAACATTCCCTGGTAGCGACTACGCTCATTCGTCAGGGCGTTTTTCGAATAGCCGTTATTTGAACCTTGCTACTTCAACTAACAGATCTCACAGGTCAAAATCAGCTCATGAAACGCCCGTAAAGGAAATTCGATACACATATTCAACGCCCAAAATCACACCTCTGCCTTCATCAGCTAATGTTTACAACCGTGTTTCACCGCTCAAGGAATCCCCACGCTTGATCTCGAGTAACGTACCTACGCATGCGCGCTACCACGACACACCGACACGTGATTTGTCATCCACTGTAAGAATGACGTTATCGGACAGATCCAAAAACAGCAAAAGATATTCTAAATAGTTGGAAGATGAGTTTTTCAATAATTCATTCCCAACTACTTATTTATACCAGAGATTCTGAAAAGTGAGATAAGAAAGGCGCTATTAATTCGTATAGAATACTCTTTTGTTTCTTGAAATCATTGAAATATAACTAAAATAACAACTTTTTCTGCCAATCAGAGTAAGCAATTATAAACCTCTTTGCCAATTTTTTTTGAGCCCGTGCCGAGAAAAACTAACGCTACCAACAGAATCCTGGTAATATTTTTTCTGCATGGAAAAATTTACGTTTGTTTTTAGTCCTTGCGGCAGAGTGCAGTTTTGATGTCATCAAATTAAAAAGTTTAATTCAAATCTGAAAGACTTCCTTTGTCAAATACAGCTTTCCCATATGAATACATACTTCATCGTTGTGTTTCAAATAATCAAAATTGAAATACTAATGTATTTTAATGATCTTTTAATAGTCGTTTCGCGTACATAGAGTTGAACAGCACCTCCCCTTCAGAAGGAAAAGAAAGGAATATAGTTATATGATAAAAGCGTTTCTACGAATTCAATTCCTATTCTTTTTTTCCAAATCTCTGTTTATACATAAAATTTTCAGGTTTAAAAAAAAGTTTTTTTATTAATTTGTACAAAAATCTTGTAGCTTTAACGATTTTTATTTTATTTTTGGTGAGTTTTATTCAATCAATGTATATACATTAAACTATTGATATATTATTTTAACAAAACTTATTTGTCCGTATGAAATATATTGATAGTTCCTTGATTTAACAGAGCCTAGAATTAAGATTATAGAGTAGAATTCTGCAGGCTGTACCGACTGACACTTGAGCTCGTGCACTCTAAACTTAAACGGCGTAAATGATAACAGTAATTAAGGTCTATTTGACAACTTTTAGCAATAAACAAATCTACTTAACTGCTATGCAAATTTGTCTCCGTATACGGTCGGCAATATCTTTTAATGGTCGGCAATGCACCCAAATCCAATCCACACACTGGCACTAGTGCAAAAATCCGGGGCATATATGGGTTGGCTTTGTCAATTTATGTGGTGTGAACATTTTTCTTCCATTTAAAGCTTGAAATTTTTTAAGCAACTTTAGCCCTCGATTTCAAAAAAATGCTTAGCAACTTTAGCCCTGGGCCCAAAATCGGGGTTGCTTATAAAAATAAAAAATGTGCATAGAAAGTACAGTTGAACTCACTTGCAATTCGTATCTCCTGAAACCAACCGTATTAAAGTTAGTTGCAATTGTTGGCGTATTTTTGGTTATAAGAGGGAGAAGGGAACTGGATTCGAATTACATGATTTCAACAGTAATTCCAAAACATATAAGTGGTAACAATTGATATCTTCGAGCCAGAAAACCAAGGACGGCAACGAAGAACCACGAGTTTTCTTCGAAAGAAATATACAATATATTCATATTTACAGCATACAAAACGCGAATTTTTTTAAAAAATTAACAGGCTGAAAATAGCCAATTTAAGAAAGTAATTTTTTCAAAATTTATGTATATGCGAAAGATTCTTCCCGCCAAAATTTTCCCCATGAAATAATAATATAGCAAATGAATTAATTTGTCTAAATTTTTGACCCGTGTATAAATTTTAGTGGTCTTGAAAGGTTCACAATGTATAGCAAAGGAAAATCAATTTAGCGGCACTTATCTCTTTTTGTAGCAAAATTTTTAATATTTTTACGTTCTTCTTCCTCTACTACGCTCTGGGTTGTCTCTACTACGCTCTGGGTTGTCTTCACGATGTTTGCACAAAATATACATATGCGGGTAACTGGTGAAATAAGCCCATTTTCTTCTCATCGAGTTTCGTTTCTTCTCATAACTGCATAGAGCGTTTCCGTAAACGTTGTATCGACCGTCAAGATCATTGATTCCCGGCACATACCAAGTCAAGCCCCATCCTTTAGGCCACAGGATCTTGTAAGCAGCTATCCGACCACCGAGGATTTCTTGATCGGCGTTGAACGAAAGTCCCGACTCCCATCGGCAATCGGTAGAGACGAGACCGTAAACGAGTCCACAACGAGCTTGTGAACTGATGTCGTGGACAACTTCAGCTGTTTGACGTGATTGTGATTTGACGACACTTATGACCAAGAATAAACATACAGTTATTTTTATGATGGTTGCTGATGATCCAGACATTTTCTAAAGAGAAAAATAGTATACCATCAGCCATCACATATAGTTCATCTTCCAATTTGAGGCCACGCCGTTCTTTAGTACAAAAGTCTCTAAAAGACCGGCTTGAATAAAAGAGACAATTTTTGTCTCGATACGTTGTTCTCCAAACTCAATTAAGAGACTTCACTACAGAAAACTTGAAAAGTCTCAAATTGGCTGGTCTACAACCTCGTCATTCTAGTTTCATTGGAACTTCATGAGTATCAAATAATACTTTGAAGGACCTCTACCTGGCAATTAAATGAAATTAACCCTTAAGGTCATAAACAACCTTTAAAAGAACGAACGAACAAGGGTTAATTGATAGGACCTCCAGATCGGTCCAATAATCCAACTTGATAACTTTGAGAGCTTGGAAATGCACACGACATCAGCTAAAAAGCCAACCTCTTATATCTATAAATGAAAACAAATCAATCCCTTCAGACAAGTTGCGGTTAAAATACTCACATTAAAATTCTTGAAAATCTTGTAAAAGTTTGAAATTGATGAGCTTTGGGTGCAACACCCCTTTCAGTTCAAACGTGACTAAATTTTGACATCAAGATACTTTCAGATTTTAGTGTGAACGAATAATATCGCTTTAGAGGATCACCCCTGAAGTTTGGATGAAAGCTACAAGTCCATTGGTTCATAAATTTTGCATGACCAAAGGCTTATTGTCATAACATCGAAATGTACACAACAGTTGTTTTTAAAGGAACCAAACTTGTAAAAAAAAATCATATTTTAAGATTCGGTTGATCGTACAAAAAACGTCTCAGTAGAGACTCTTCAGTTTATTTATTTCACCTAAAAAAAAGGGGAAAACAGTTGACAACGGTTAAGGATAAACAAGAGGATGGACACAGTGAAAAGATAACCCAAATTTTCCGTGTAAAAATAAAGCCAGAACTAAATAGGAGCCAGTTTGTTTTAAAAAGGGGGTCGGCAAGTTTGTAATATTTACTTGAGATTTTTGGTCGAGACTAATCCAATAATTTCTCTGCAATTATGACTCCTTTCACCAACACTTTTGGTTCAAAACTGATAAATAAATTAAAATTCAATCTCAAAAAGTGAAAGAGAACTCGACTGACTGACACTAATAAGTCAATTCCAAAAAAAATGTTAGAACATTCTCATGTTCTCTTTTTTTGCAAAGAGCAATCATAGCCAAGTTTTATAACAAATGACAGTTAGAAATATTTTGATAGATACGCGTTACTACGCTTTAAACTCTAAAAGTCTTAAAAGTTATACATACAGTCTTAATGAACACAAAATTCCAGTTTTCAAGCGAAAATGTCCAACTTTGGACACGTTATCATCGTTCATAGATATCATAGAATTGTTCAGTTTTCTCCTCAACTATATTAGCGCTTCTTCATACAAGTATACAAGTCTTTAAATCAACTCAACAACAAATACCTCAATTTTGAGAGGGGGCAATTAGTTAGTATGTCCTATAGGTCGTTCTCCTGATCAAGCAAACATTTACAGGCAGAAACAATGACAGAAGTGATGGGCCGTTCTAACGACATTCTCTCACGTAGCAGTCTTTCATCGCATCAACTGTAATACATTTTGCTGTCACCAGATGAAGGGCGGCTTTCAAAATCTCGCCCTCCACCTCTACCCCCTTGCTTTCCACGCCAATTCGATTCTGAAAGAGGAAAAGATAACTGAAGATGAAGATTACTGACAACAAGTTATAAACACATAGGAAATGCTTTGAAAGCACTAAGTGAGGCACTGAATACCTTAAGGGGATTAATTTTCGCGATTTTCGCAAATTTTGGCCATTTTCGCGCAATTAAATCCTCGCGAAATTTTTATTTCATGCTTTTTGCCGAAAACCCCTAGGAAAATGAAAGAAATTAGGTTAAAAACAGGCAAATTCGCGAAAATAAATCCTCGCGAAATTTAAATTTTCCAATTCGCGAAAATAAATCCCTGCGAAAATTAATCCCATTGAGGTACCCCTCCTTTAAAAGTTACATGCGAAAGCATTGAGGTGGTAAACTTATTATAAAAACCTTTGATTTTGTGAATTTGAACCTGTTATTTCTTTTCAAACATAAGTATGGTACTTACTTCCACCCCTGTTATAACCGCCTCGCCCTCCGCCTCTTGCACCACCACCGCCACCACCACCGTTATCATCATTTCCACGCCCTCCATCATATCCGCCACCTCCTCCCCCGCCTGATGGAAAGGAATGAAAAATATTTAAAATATCAAATATGACAAGAAAGAAAGCAAATTTCCAAGGGAGCTTAAAAACAACCCGAATTTGAAAAGGAATTTTTTTATATCAATGTTAATCATACTCTCATTTCGCATATATAAACGATTTATTATTAGTACATTTTTACAGAAGAAGAATATTTTCGAGTACGTACAATCACATAAGGTTGTGGACTTTTTTAAAATAGCAGAAAATCGCCAATCACTTGTATAACCGCCCTCTTAACCCCACTCAATGATATTAAAAGTGTTCTGTTGGTATGTGACCTTGCTTACATTAACCTTGAAAGGAAGGAGCTCATTTGTAAAAGTCTGCAGACCTTTGGCCCATGATTGTAGCAGACTAGCGGAAAGATACAATGTCGGACAAAAGGCTGTTTTATAGCAAAAATCAGCGAAAACACAGTATAACTTCCCCTTCAAACCCACTTGTTGCTTTTGAAAGTGGTTTGTTGGCATCTGGTAGCAATAGCAGACCTTATTTACATCAACTTCGAAGGAAGGAGCTCATTTTTAAAAGTCTACGGACCTTTTGACCGACATTGTAATCTCAATAAACAAGTCGGTAAGATTGGACTAAGTTTCAAAACCACATCTAAAACGAAAAATGGATTTACCTCCTCCTCTGCCACCTCTGCCACCAGCGCCTGAAATTTAAAAGTGAAACATGAAATTACATCCTTTAAAATAATAAACCTTTCAGATAAATACAAACAAAGGTAGTGCTTTCAATCCTTCAATTCTTTAATTATCCTAGTTTTCTGTAAAAGGGAGCTGTTGTATTTTGATCCGATTTACAGTTTGAGACCAAACTTAAAGGTTTTATATTTCAAAAACTTCCCATTCCACAAAAATATGTAAAAGACTACCTTAAAGGTACTAATTTTCGCGCATCAAGAAAAAGTTTTATTCGCGCGTATTAATTTTCGCGTACCAGCCAATTGTCTTCAAATTATCGGTATCATTTTTTGCGCACAAATGCCTTCTATATATTTTTTCTAGACATACAAATAAAAATGAAGAAATTTTTAAAGATAAATGCCACTTTCTTTTAAAATATGGTATTAATTT
>JAUJPO010048884.1:0-15772 GCA_032270745.1 Tiaropsis multicirrata
GTTCTCACTCATCTTGTTAAAATGTAAATGGCAAGAGTTTTTTTTTGCATAAAAAATGTAAGTATTTTCCCCCACTGCCTGATAAAGGTATCTGTTAGAATCCACAAAAGGGACTCAAATGTATACTTTGTGGTTACCTATAGCATGTAAAAGTTCTTCTTTGAAAAAAAAGTAAGCTCAAAGGTTGCTCAGATAAAAATAAACAAAATAAAGTGACTGCAAAATTAAAAGCTTTATTTATGTTTTACTTTCGTTTTGGGGAAAGCAAAGCGCTCGCTCGCTTCAAAAAGAAATTGATTAAATAATCACGCTTGCGTACGCCAAATTTGTGACGTCACAAAATATAAACAATAGGGGAGTCGTCCAAAGTACTAGGGATTACAGTCCCACGTCAATGCGTCATCAGAATTGTCAAAAGCATCAGTGGGGTAGGAAGCCCTGGGGCCGAGGGTGCAGTTTTAGCCTGTCATTCGCCAAAATTAAAAAAATCGGTGACTCGCCAACAGTAAGTTCTCGCAAAAATTAAAACCAAATTTGACTTTGCCCACTCGCCAAAGTTAGTTCCCTTAATTAAGGTATATGCAGTAGAATAGATAGTCCAAAAAGGCGGTATACAAAAGGTACTTAAAAAATTTAACGGAATATGATTTTAACTCTCCGTCAAAAGTTAATTTCTAAAATGGGGTCATTTGTAAAATTGGTTATAAACCACACCCTGAGCAAATGGTCGAAAATCGCCTTTTCATTACTGACGTCAGCACAATTTCGGCACTCAAAACCACTTTTACGAACGCGAAATAGAGGTATAGTTTTTGTTGAGATATCATGGCTAGATCTCGACGAGATATTTGACTCTGAAATTTCGCTGACTCAGCATATTATTAAGCGATTTTGAAAGTTATTTTAGGTTTTAGTATAAAGCATTTGTACATTATTAGATTATTATGCAAAATATACAAGAAATCAAACTCACAACGTAAGTGTAGCACTTGTAGATCCCAATGATTTGAAATATTTTTTCTGCTTGAAAAAGGTTGGGAAGCTGCTACAAGTGCCACAACAGCACAGATCCAACCAAGCTTGCTAAAGAGCTGGACTGTGTTTGGGTCTAATGCAAGTGGTATAAACGCCCTCCAATTTGTGACCAATGATTTGTAAATGTGTCTTAGTTCATGGTTAGTTGGATGGGTTGCAGGGAAATTAGAAAACACATCATTCTTCCTAATGTTTTTATTTCTTTTCTTACATTTAAATATATTGATTAGAAAAATTACAAATATTACTTTTATTCGATTAAAGAATTGTTTTTTATGATTCGATCGCGTTCGAATTCTGAGATTTCTTCATATGTTTTACAATTTCTTTAATACCGGAAAGTTTCTCATTCAATTGGATGTCGACGTCAAAATTTGCGCCGGAACTCCCATCGTCCGTCTCATTTTTCTCTTTGGATGCTTTTTGCTTCAATTGTTGAACAACAAGGGCGTGGTATTCGGTCAGTAAAATAAAGTCTTCCTCCGAAATATTATTTTGAAGAAACATGATGATTTGTGGGACGAATTTGCCAGGTGCGTGAAGTAAGGTGTTTGTATGATATTGGAAGAGAACTATGGAAGCTAAATGTAACGCCATGGCTGGTTCGCTTTCACGTTCTAATTGATCTGCAAGAGCAGCTCGATGGTTGAACAACATTTGCCTGAAGCAGAAAACCATGATATATAGCTACTGTTGGAGCCCGGGAAGGGGGGGGGGGCACTCATATGGTCCGATCTATGGTATGTACGGTTTTTCAAGGTTTTGAAAAAATCCAGGTGCAAAAATCAAGTAGGAAATTTGAGAAAAAGATTTTCGGCAAATTTTGCACTGCACTGTAAGAGTCCGAATTTGAAGGTCCAATTTTTGGCCACACATACCGTCGAAAACTGATGATGGTATTTTGATATGTAGACTTCTAATACAATCCTTTAAGTTGAGCACACTTTGTAAACGAAGAGGCATCACCAACAAGAAGTTAGACTTCGTGCTATTGTTTCAGATCATATAATTTCAGTCTTCAAAACGTCTGTAGACTTTTAGAAATGTGCTCTTTCCTTCAAGATCGAAGTAAAAGAGGTCAGCTATTGCTAACAGATGCCAACAGGGCAGTTACACTGTGTTTTTGCTGATCTCCTATTACTTGAAAAAAGTCTATAACCTTTTGCCCTACATTATACCTTGTATGAACGAGACGTGAAGATATCTATCACTACAAAGCGAGTTGAGACTAATAAGTTGTAAAGAAAGAAATAGATCGGGCAAATATACCTTTCTTTTTTCTTGTCCGTCTTTTTTAGCATAATGTCACAATATTGTGGAGACGTGATCAACTCAACTTGCGTGAAAAAGTCATCTGTGCTCTGAAAACAAAAGAATCACAAAGGAAGTTAAGCGTCAAACTGTATCTAGCTTTTGGGAGTGCAGAATTTTGGGGGAAAGTAAAAAATACGTTCTATTAGAATCGATTTTCCGCGCCTCGATTGAAGTCCCTTGTCCTAACTCAATCGTATGTGGGGAAAATTTGTAGTATAAAGCCAACAGCTTCAAATCATTTGGTAAAAAAATTACGATTTCGGTTACGTTGTTACTGAAATTCCTGAAATAATGTATTTCAGTGCAACTTAAAAATCCCTGTTTGTCAAAAAATAAAAATCATATCAAAATGATTAAGGTTTAGAGAAAGTCGAGGTAGCTGATTAAGATCACAGTGTAAAATAATATGTCAGGGTAACGTGTGTTAACATGTTAATCATCATCAGTGTCTTAAAGGTTAAACTCTTTATTGGCCAGGCTTCACTTGAGAGCAAAAAGGTTAAAACTCAAACTGAGCAGAATATGAAATGGTAACAAACAACACTGAGCTAAATTCTTAGTGCAAGGAAATTCAATTTAATTTTATCAGCTTTTAATGACCCTAATTTAGCAGTTTAAAAAAAGGAAACCTTAAAGTCGCAAAGCGGATGACGACGGAAATTAAATACACTCTTTTTTATGAGAACAATTTTTTAAGAACATCTAGTCTCAGGTTTGGTGATAAACTTTACCAAAAACTATGAAGAACACACAATTTGAGCATGGAAACTTTCACAACAAAAGCTTAGACCAAGGGAAGCATTTTAGGCAAATTACTAAGGGTAGGTTAGTTCTTATAAAGAAAGTGTATGCAGATCAAGGGTTGGTTGGTAACAGGCTATTAAACTATTCTTACCTTGCTTCCCAGTGAAGTATTTAATTTGGTTAAAAGCGATTTCCAGTCATCCGGTAATTTGGTTAACAACTTCAAACGACTCTATAACGAAGAGCAATATAATACGCTTATAGGAAATATAAAACCGAAAAATTGCAAAAGATAAAAGACGAGAGTAAAAATAAAAACCCAACGGTTAACCTCCATTCTTAGACCTAAAATTGTAATCGTGAATTCGTGTTACTTTGTCAGCAGTAAAAAAAGCGGTTATGCATTTGGCCCGAGGAGGAAAGGACTGACTGGGACATGTCACCCGAATTTTGGGACCCAGAGCTTCAAAAAAGGTACCCTGATCTGCGGCCCGTACCAGATTTTGCCTAGGTGCCCCCCTGGGTATTTGGTAAGAAAATGCTCGATAAAAAACACAGATGGTTAAATTTTTCAAAATAATAAGAACACCAATAACGAGGAAGATTCAAGAATGCATGTCCTTTAACGACAGTGAGGCTAACTTTGAATGAATATTTCCTGTATATTTTCGTTTTCCATATCATCTAACTCCAAACTGTTTTAACTTAAAAAGGGAAGACGAGCTAGAGGGAGAATATTTTCCAAGTGAGCTTGAACTGTGGAAATGTTTGATTTCAGAGAGAGAGAATTTGAACACTGTGATTTTTATTATGACGCCATCCATCTACACAGTTAACCTAATATGGATTGTTTCTACAATAACCTTCACGAGGCACTTTCTAAACATAAATGGCACGGGGAGGAGGTCATGAATCAATGGAATCCTAAGAAATTTTACTCGTGATCTAAAATTCATTATAAATTTATTGATAGATTTTGCGATAAAGAGAAAGTGGAACAACCGTTTGTTTTTAAGCTTTAGATTACAAATCGTTTGATTTTCGTTTAAAAGAGTCCTTATCCAATTATCTTGAATTTATACCACATTTACTTTAAGGTTGACAATACTGATCTGTATCTAATTCACTGGAACGGGTTGTGTACTGTTTTAATTTTGAGTTCAGTTTTGACAACAAGTCGCCATATTGTTTCTGTCTGTTTAAAGATTACGTAATGCTACTCCTGCATGACGGTCTGGCTCGAAAATCAACATTACGTAATCTTAAAACGGAAACAACATGGCCGACTTGTTATCAAAACTGGACACATTTTTTTCACGGGAATCCATAAGGAATCCATAAGGATTCCAGTAGTCGTTTAAAAATATCATAATTTTTAATATGAAACGCATTGCGGTGAATTTCAATTATTACAATGCCGGTCAAAAGGTCCGTAGACTTTTAAAAATGAGCTCCTTCCTTCAAAGTTGATGTAAATAAGGTCAGCTATTGCTACCAGATGTCAACAAACCACTTTCAAAAGCAACAAGTGGGGTTGAAGGGGAAGTTATACTGTGTTTTTGCTAAATTTCGCACTCAAGGTAATCGACCTACCGGACGTGCGGGTAGGTTTTTCAAGGTTATGGAATTGGACACTTCAAGGGCCAACAGGAGAAAAATGCACCGTAAAGGTGTAAAGTTTTGGGGAAAATCAAATTTTTGTGCCCTTAAGGATAATCAATTAAAGATATGTTTTACTGTTAAAATATTAAAAACTGTGCTTTTTAGGGTGCTTCTGTATAAACGATTACGTAATAGATATGATAAATATGAAAACGATAGCCGTACAAAGTCAAAGAGGCCGTTAAGCCGTTTTTATAACATTCTTATGCATGGCAATGCGATAAAGAAAGACATTTTACTGACAGGTCTTATCGTATGAAAATTCTTTCTCTTTATAAAGTTAGGGTAGAGCAAGTATATTAAGTCTCCAATGTCAGGAGTGTTGCGTAAAAAAGCGTGATGCTAACGTCTATGAGTTGTGAAACACGCATTGGGATAATGGAAGATATCATACTAAGTACTATTCACTCTAGCCTCGCTCACTTTTCAGTTTCAGCCCCCTTCAATTAGACTGTATTCTAATAAAATAAGACTATGGAATCCCGGGGGTATTAGGGTGCATGCCAAACCCAGTGATGAGAAAAATAAGTGTCGATGTAAGCGAATAGTATAGTAGACGTCTCGAAATACTTTCTTTTATAAAATAATGATATTGATACTCCAAAACACACACACGTAGAGAAAATTCAAATGTAACTGAAAACTCTCTGATGTTCGTTATTGTTGTGTCGATTACTCTTTCACAGATAATTTAAGGTCAGTTCTGTGAAAAACGTTGACGTAGCGTATCTGATATTGGAAATTTAAACAACAACTAAATGGGCCATCCAAAGGTCACTTGAACAGAAAGACTCTAGGATCCGTCATTCAAACAATAGGTCTATTTTTTACAATCAAGGGCAAAAGATCCGTAGACTTTTAGAAATGTGCTCCCTCCTTCAAGGTTGATGTAAATAAGGTCAGTTATTGCTGCCAGATGTAAACAGACCACTTCAAAAAGAGGGCAGTTATAGCTGTGAAGCTATAATGTTTAAATTGAACAATTTCTTATAAATATCCAAAGGCGAGGCTTATTAAGTGTATCGAGTGAGAGCTCTTTCCGCCCTATATAACACCCTTAAATCCTACAAAACCGTCGACACGAAATTTTGACAAGATCTTGCTAAAAGGAAATGGAAAATCTATTTTCGAAGAGCTCTGAAAATTAATTTCAAGAAAGCGACAATACAATAAAACCATCTGCATGCTAATAAGTCCGTATTATATAATTCGTGCTGTTATATCACACATAGAGAAATAACAGGACTCAGATTTTATCAGGTAGAAATACCGTAAACAAGGCAATGACGCATGCGCAAGTTTGCTCTGTAGTACCGACCAAATCAGCCACCTAATAATTTAATAAAAAAGGTTCCCTCGGGCTGCTCGGATCGGTAAATCTCCCCTCCCTACGTGATGATTTAGGTCATGTAAAAGCTAAAAGTTGAGGTTGTTGGAAAAAAGCAAAGAAATAAACTTACACAGAAAACCCACCCTTCTTTTGACGTTTTTTGCACTGAAGTGATTTTTTACTTAAAAAGATAATAACTTGGTAAGGTACTGAACCAAATGAATGATTTAGACCTCAAATTTTTTTAAGTTCGACCTTCCTCTAACATTTGAATGAAAATCTGAGTTTGGCCCTAAGACGCCGTTAAACGCGTGAACTTCTTTTTTGGACCACCCGGTAGGGCAAATGCAGACTTTATTTCTGAAAAATAAAAGATGACAAGTGGGAGCGTTACCTAGTGACTAGTGGATATCTATCAAACAAAACAGCAAAAAACCTTTTGTTTTTCGCATTCTATATCTAAGAAGTCACCATAATACCAACTAAAAAGCATCTTTCGAAAGCATACTGAATTAAACATATGGTGGTATCGTAATACAATTAATAGATACGAAACTATATTTTTTATCATATAAAACGTCATCAAATTCTCACTCCAAAACTTGTGTAATCTATGATATGCACGCGTGGGCATTTGTCTTTATTGAAATCAGATTCACATCGAGGACTCCTAGAGAGTTGAGTAAAGACTCCCCTCTGCAGTCTATAATGGTAAGAGATGACGGTTGATCCATATATTGATCATATACATTTTGCAATAGAGCTTTTTTTTTGTTTAAAACAATTTTTAGAATACAGGTATATTGTTGAGATTTCCAGAGAAGTTCATTAAAATTTTAAATCAAAAGTTTTCAATTTTAGAAAGTTCTAGTTGGTGGGTCTGTTTGAAAAATGAACGATTTCGTCCGACACTAATACAAAGCTGAAACTAAAAAAAGCTGACTTGAGTGAAAATATGTTGGATCTTTTCATTGGGTTTTTTAAAAAGACACATAAAATGTTTTTCTCAAAGCAGGATTCCAGAGCTCGGTTCCTAAATGGCTAACATCATTCACCTAATAATGCCCGGAGTTTCATTTACATTAGCAAACAAGGTATGTTTTTAAAATAAATTAAAACAGGCTACTTTCAATATGCAAGATAAATTAGGATACAGTCGTGCAATTTGATTGGGACTTCAAGCCTGCAATATTTACTTTTTTGCAGCAAAACGAGGTGTCTAACCTTTATATAGGAAAAAATAACACAAGAACATAGAGCTTCGAGAACCAAATTGTTAAGAGCATGCTGAGACCATAAGCCTTCTGCGAGGATGATTTTTTAAGGAAAATTGCTTCAAACTAGTAAAATAGCTCTATTTTACTTTAGTGGAATTGAGAACACATTAAGAACATTCTAAGACTGGATTTCAGAAAAGTTAAAAACAGTGTCCTCATAATGAAAAAAACCGTGTATCAAAATAAAGTTTGGTAGAGTAGAGAATGTACGACAACATACAGCACGCATTACCAAGGCATTACGACGTACACTATTAATATCGTTGTTGTTGTGATGAGGAGATTGACATATGTCCGTTAGTTATGCAAAGGAAACTGATTACGTGAAAATTACATTTCTTCTTCTCATAAGAAAATGGTGTTTGAAGCAAAAAATGATTCTTGTGTTGTGTTGTTTTTCATACTTAAGCGTACTGGCAACATACTGACAGAAAGACATTTTAGTCAATGAGTAATATTGAGTAACCATTAGAGTTTATTATTTTTTCCGGTAAAAGTCGTAAAAGAGTTTCCCATGTGGCAATTGTTGTAGTTTCTTTCTTTCTTACAAGAAAGCTTTTTTACTAAAGAATGATGGTATGCATGAGAAAGAACATGTGGATGAATGCGAAGAAGAAATGTGAAAAGGAAACTATGAACTAAGGGAACAAATAAGAAAGGAAGACTGAGGATTAGATGACGCGCCCATTTCGAAATAAGGCAAGAGAAAATTCACTTAATAGCAATTTGACTCATTTCGCACCTCGATGTTATTAGTCAAGACATGTTATTTCATTGATTGTTTTGGTGGTAATCATATAAGGAAAGTTGATGATATAACTGAAATGTTGAAATGAAAATCAAACTAGAGCATTCCAGAAATTGGCCAAACGCCTCCGACTTTTTCCGAACTCTATCAAAATGGCATTGTCTCATAACAATAACCAATCATCGTAAGCCCGACTAGATCACGCAAAAATGTCAGACCTTGGTAATTTCTAATCATTCGAGCATTAAAATCAACAAATTTTCAACAAAGCACGTATTCGTACTTCTACATAAAACAGTTAGAAATACAGCGTGTCGTAGACGCCGAATAAATATATGCTTATTATCTAAGGAAGTACCATGGTTATGACTGACGGGCTAGGAAAGACTTAGTCCCCACGTGGCTACGGCACTGAAATAAGAAACCGATGACCCAAGATACATTTGATGATCTATGCCCAGACAAGGTCATTGAATACTTCCACTTCAACAGACCAGTTACCGCTAGGAGTAGAGTCCGCTGTAAATAGCTTATTTTGAATATTTAGTTTTGAGGTGCAAATTAGGGCTTTAAAACATTGCTTTAGAACAGTGCTTGTAAAAGAAGCAAAAGAAGCCTCGTAAATAAATAACATTTCAATCCATTGAAACTCCTGAACAAAGCCGTTAAAAGTATAGTAAAGTTGTCAATCAGCATTAAAATGGTCCGATCAATTTTACTCAAATTATGTAGCATTTCTTTGTACTCGAACTACTCGAAGCATCCAATTAACTAGACTAATTACTAAATCCAGATGAGATTTTTGACAGTATACAAAAATAGTCACCGCAGTATTCAAAATGCTTTCAATTTAGCTGAATTTGACATGCCTAATACATAATCCAATTTAGAGGTTTTCTTTGCGATTTATGCGTTCAGAAATGTATTCTTTTTAAGCTGATCATTTCTCATTAGAGATCCAAATTTACTAAATTTATCATTTTTTTTAAACTCAAGATTAGGGGGATACGATAGTTGGCACCTCCCATATGAAATTCAATAAATCGAACATGGTCAAGACTTCGTTATCTTGTTATTTTTAGAGATAGAAGATCTACTGTAGATCAATAGAAAAGGCAAACATAATTTCCGGGGGGAGGGGGGGGGCAGTACTAGGGTTAAGAGATGACGGGTTTGTGAGGAACAGGCCCTTCAAACCAGACCCTCAGTGAGAATTTTTGGAAAGTTTTGTCTCAAATTTGTCAAAAAAGCGACTCTTAGAGAGACTTTTCAGTAAATCTTGCATCCATAAATTTCGAAAGCTTGGACCCTTAAAGAGACACTTTGGCTAATTTCTTTCAAGGATAGAGACTCTTAGAAAGAGAGAGACCCTTTTGATTTTTTCTGATTTTTGCGACCCTTCGAGAGACTTAAGGCATCCTTGGTTTTCTTAAATGCTAATGCGGATAGAAGTTCTATATCCTCGATAGGAACGGTAAACATCATCACTCCCAATAGAGTGTAAAAAAAGAAAGAGAGCATTCCTGGTTTTCTAAAATGCTGAGGAAAGTCTCCGCTTAAAAGAAAATCTTTAACCTTTTCCATGCCAATGTCCAGTATATATTTGTCATCGTGAAAGTAACGTCAGCAAAAAGGTTTTTCTGATATGGGGTGTACAAGAAGATTGAGTCGCACAAAAAAATGTGTTAATTTTTTTTGGAATTGGAATAATATGCTCTGACACAGAAAGGGTTTTAAGACCATTTTGGACCTTTCTCCATTCGAAATCCACAGCCAAAGCTCATGTTGCATCAACCAGTCGACTTGTCTTTCGATCTAAATACAAGGCGCGTCATCATAATAAAAAATGAATTAAAAACGACACTTACTTCTGTAGTGAAGTTCTCATTTTCAGCGAGCGACATCAAATTCTGATTGGCTACCAGTTCGAAGATGGTGTTCGTCAAATCTGTGGCGATGGTCTTCAGTAAATGCTTAGCTAACGTTACCTGATTTTCGTCTAGAATGTACAAAAGAGTGAGAAAAACCAGTCTTCATCTAATTGACAAAAAACAAGTGATTCTTTGATGGGCGTACCTGGCAATCGAATGGAATTACTGTAACTCCCCATAAACAACCCATGAACAAACTAACAAACAAACGAACGAATTGACGGACACAGGTTAATTTATAGAATCTCCAGGTAGGTCCAATAAATGAAAATGAGTATAATAACATTCAGACATTTCTTTAAAGAGCGACTGAAAATAAATCCCATTTCCTAAAAGATCTAAAGATGTAAGTTTTCAGAAATATTACCAGAGTTTAGAGCCCCAATTTAAACACGCTAACAACATTATAGCACAAGGCGAACAATTACCTTCGAATTGTTGTAGTCCCTTTTCGAAGAGCTTAAGATTGGACCATAAACCATTGACTTTCTCCTGGTAATCTTTATGTGATTTGTTTTTCATAACAGAAGATGTTCCCGATGACGTCAGAAAGATGGATTTGGCCACTTCCTGGAATTCTTTTGTCAATGGCCTGAAGAGATGAGAATAATAAAGGGTATTCGGATATTAGGATTATGTATGTATGTATGTATGTATGTTCTAAGGTCAGAAAAATATATCAGAACTATACAACACGCTAGTAACAGAATCATGTAAAAATTTATCAACTTCTGTCAAGATCCAGAGAGAAGGGGTAGATTTTTGATGCTCACAGTATGAAATTCCATGCGTTTTAGGGAATATAAATGTACATAAGCAATCTAAACTACTAGCACTAGGGTCTACTAGCTTTAGAGAATATTGACTGATGCAAAAACCAATTTGTCGGATATGTTTAAACCTAAGAGAACCAGGGTTTTCATAAATATTTGTTTTGAACCTTTACATGGTGGTTGTTTTGGGAAATGTATACCTTAAATATATTTTTTTGAGATTCAGCTTGATAGCAAAGTATATAACCAAGAAGGAATCCCTTTTGTTTAAGATAACATTCTAAAAAACGGCATTTAGGATTAAATATTTGCAAAGCAAAACATTTGACATTTGAAAGGAAACACTTTCAAAAAATTAACTTTTTCTCGTCATTAGCAGATTAGATTTATTTAAACGTTCAATCAACCTTTTGACAACCGAAACCTCTCTTTCAATTGGCAAAATCTAATCTTAAATTACTTTTAATCATCTAGTTTTCAATTTAGCAGTTAAAAATAACTATACTCAATCAAATTAAAGACAAATTAAAGTCCAAAGCCCCACAAGCCCTTTATCTAGAAATTTGCTCCTTCCTTCAAGGTTGATGTAACTAAGGTCAGCTATTGCTACCATATTCCAACAGACCACTTTTAAAAGCATTGGCATTTGAGTGATTTTCTGCTATTTTAAAAAGCCTACAACCGAGTCATGGCTCTGACTGGGGTTTTACCCCCCCCCCCCCTAAGAATTTAGGTCCGCCCTGAAATCAAGGTACCCCCTAAATAAAGACATCCGTAGGTACCCCCTGTGAACAGGTACCTTTAAAACACACATTAGTAGGTACTCCCTGTGATTTGGCACCTCGTATAATTTAAGGAAATCTCATAGAACTGAGACTTCCAAGTTCCCTAAAATAGATCTTGGATCATTTAACAACTTGGCCTTTGCTACTGAAGATTTCTTCAGCCCCCTGACCTTATAATAAGAAAATAGGTACCCCCTGAAATCAAAGGTACCCCCTAAAATTGTGCTAAATTCCAGCCCCCAGCATTTTTTATGAAAATTTTGGGCCAGGGGGAGGGGTAATGCTATGCAGGTTGTGGTTCATTTCGAAAGTTAAAAGTTAAAAGCTTGCGACACCTTCCCTTTGGACTCGACCATTTCCTTTCATATGAATCTATATACCTATACAAATGGTTTGCAATTTCCATGAGGAAGTCTTTGTTATCCACATTGCTGTGTGTTCCCTCGCGTTTCTGTAACTCTTCGAATATCTGATACAAAAATAAAATAAAATGAGATCACAATAGAATGCAATTTGGGCGCTGGAATTCCAAATCAGAAGGTTGCGAGTTCAAGCCAGCTATCCAAAATCGACCACTTAGCGAAGTCATCTCTCGAGTTGCTAAATTACCCCAGGTGACGGTCTGGGCTACATAATATATCTTTGAGAATGGAAGTGAATTCAGACCCTAAACATACAATTGGTTTATGGATCGTATTTTTATTTAGGAGATGAGATTAGATTCGGTCTTTTAAAGGTAGAATTTAAAAGGAATCGTTTTTGCAGTTTTGCCAATCAGAAATAGAGAGTCACAAACTTAAAATTCAAAATATCGACTCAGAGTAGCAGCAGCACGAAACTCAGAGTAGTGGACTTTTTTTACTTTGTTGTGATGAAAGATATCGTTTAATATTTTTAATATCGACTCTAGTACAACACACTTTTAGGTCTCAATTTATATTTACTGTGGGGGAGGAGGGGGGATTACCTAGGCAAAAAGGGATACGGTAAGGGTACCTTTTTTGAAGCTCTGAAGTCTCTGACAGGGTCCAAAAATTGTCAAAGTTCAAATAATTTGCTCTGATAGGGTCGGTTTTTTGAAATTTTGAGAAATTGTTTTCCAAAAACTATAAAAATGTTTTCATTTTAATTCTCTGACAGGGTCCATTCTTGTCGCCGGGCTGTCGGTGAACCAGAAAGTACTGTGAATCCAACAAATTAATCCGGTGTATAAAATCAGACTTCTATCATATTCGTCTGAATGTACTTACCTCGTCGACAGTTAAGAAAGAGATTTCACTAGTTTTCTTTTTACCAGCATTGATATTTCCACCCATATCACCATCATCAGCATCTCCTCGATCGCGGTACTTGTTTTTCGTTTTCTTAGTATTCGATTCGCGCGCTCCACGCCCTCCTCCACCTTTCTGTCCGCCACCCGTCAACGCCTTTTTGTGGCGTTCGTCCTTCTTTTGTTGTTTACCGTCGCCTCCAGTGTCTGTCAATTCGGATTTTTCTTTTTTCGTTAGATCTGCGAACAGAGCTGGTGATGTTTTTATATCCTGAATAATGAAGAATATAACGCCTAAAGATAGCTTTTGGTATGATCTGTTACAACAACCGAACAGTCAAATTTATCTTAATTCGATCTGCTTGACCCTGATTTGAGTTATTGAGTTAAGGCTATCAAAAAAATATCTGAAAATTATTTATTCGAATATTGGAATTATAGTAAACATTAGAGTTAGTTCTTGAGAGTTGGTCCCAAATGACTTTTCCCCCATTTTTTGGATATAGAATTTAACAAAGCTGATATTTTCCCAAAAGTTTTCTTTTTCTACCTTCAATGTAAGATCGGCAAGTTGTGATACATCTATACTCGTACGACTTGAGAAAGACAATCGTCGAAAATTTGTTAACACGTTGTGTTTTTTCTGTTCATTACTTACTACAACAAACTTACACATGTTGATTTCTACGTTTATCTATACTCCTAGTATACACTCAACGTGTTTAACAGACACAAAATGGATATTCAACAACGCTTCATATCTTACCCTGCCAGCTTTTTCTGTCATCAGATTGTTGAAATGATTTTTGCATTTGGTAATGTATTGATTACTTGCAACAGAATGTAAACAAAAAATTCGAGCATTCGATCGTGATGGTCCTTTCAAACAATGCTGTAAAACTTGGTGAATATCTTCGTCAGATAACGGTGATGGTAGAAGCCACTGTTGAAATAAAAAAACAATAGAAAGTTATCCAGCAGACACACAACGTCATTATATCATTATTTCAACGTCCAAATAACATTCTAACGTTGGAAAAGAAGTTTAATACATTGAGATTGAAATTCTCTTAATTTATTAGTAGAATTTTTTCACATAAAAATAGTTTAGAATGGTTTTGTTTTAGGTATAAACCCATAACTACTTTCTTGTCCGATCAATTTGATCAAGTTTAAAAGTTCAATGGTCAGTTCGTTCAAATTTCTGCTCATTATATACCACCCAATGCTCCGCAAATCATGTTTGTGCCTCCGTAACAACTATATTTGTTGACCCTCTCATATTCGAAATCAAGGTATGGGCCCTATGTAGAAGAGACAGATAGGCAAATATATCATCAAAAAACAATTATACAATCTGCAGATTACCTTCAATTCACCCCAGCTTTCGTTTCTTAAAATTTCTTCGATTTCAGCGTCAACTCGATCAATGAGGTGATGACTAAGACAGCAGGTTGATAAGAACATGCAGGATTCTTTACGGTTGCCGAAACGTTTCTTCAAATATTTTTGACCATCCCCAATACCAATTTTAGACAACGTGTGATATTCTGAAAAAGACAATTAAAGAACTCAGATACCAATTGTTTTCCAGTTGTGCTTACTTGTCATCCAGTGATATGTATCGTAGGATGGGTTTTTGTTATTTTCATATGACTTTTGACTATGACGTAATCTTTCTAAAGAATACCAGAAAGAGACAGGGGTTTTTACATATCATCTAAGAGCTCTTTCCAACCGGATAATTTTATCGCTAAATTTAAGAGAAAATATTAAGACTAGTTTCTTACCTATGTAGCCATTTTCTTGAAAAAAAGAATCAATATAGCTGGTCTGAGCTTTAGAATAAATTTCTGGTATAAAGATAGCTTTCTCTTGTCTTCCCTGCAAAGCACCACACAATCTGTTACTCTGTACCAACGTTTCAAGAACATCTAAAAGAGAGATTCATAGTTCGCAAGTTGAAAACAGAAAACAGACGCAACATTTTTCCAAAAATCCAAAAGAGAACATGCCAAAACATTTTAAGCCTCCCGAGAAAGATTTCTTAAGAAAATGTGGTCTATGATTTTTTTCAATAAAATTAAGAACATATCAAGAAAATTTTGAAAGCTTGATTTATGAAGGATTCCTTTGGTCACACAAAAAAAACGTGCAAACTAATAATAGGATAAGGTACACAACATGAAAAGGAGCTGTGTGTTATCTTTGTATTATCTTGTGTTTTATATGAGTTTCACAGAAGCAATTTTCGCGAATTAACCTAACTAAGGTTACAGATTTCAACGGAAAAAGATCCCCACTTTCCTCCCTTTTTGAAGTAAAATAAATATTACATTCAGGATAAATTAATTTTTGCCAAAGAAAACTTTCGCAAAATGCCTAATTGTAATTTATTTTGTCGAAGAAATTTCTTGTGGTCAAAATTTGGAAATAGAAGATAATGATCATGATCAATTTTGTAAACTTACTGAAGAAGAGCTTGTCTGGTAGATTATATTGTACAACTAATTGCATCACTGAAGTTGGTCTGAAACAAATAAATAATGTTAAACAAAAAAACTGATTCACATGGGGCTTTTCCAGAAAGAAATTGTAACGCCTACTGTTGAGGATATTGATTTCCTGTCCGAAGGTTCAACTCATAAAATGTGGTGGATTTCTGATGGGGTACAGTACACCAAAATCTGGGGAAGATGACTGGAGAGCAGGGTAGTGCAAAAATGTCCGAGGAATATTGGAAATCCAAAGGTGTCGAGTGAAGATTGGTCTGGAAATCCAAGGGGGTATTCGTTTATTACTTGGAAATGCGAGGAGTAACTCAACAGTTAAGTTAATATAGACATATTTTATTTTAGTTATTTATTTAATACAAACATAAGCTAGTCATCCGAGAGCCCTAA
>JAUJPO010048895.1:2377-15768 GCA_032270745.1 Tiaropsis multicirrata
GATGTTTCAACGTCCAAACAACGATGTTTCAACGTCCAAACAACGATGTTTCAACGTCCAAACAACGATGTTTCAACGTCCAAACAACGATGTTTCAACAAGTTACTGAAAAGGGCCAGGTGCCAGGGCCAGGTGCACTTTAAGGGTAAGAAACAGAGATGGATACAGAAGGCAATCAAAGTCTTTGGATAAAATAAGGAATACGCTCAAAAGAAAATTTGAGAAAAACTGGGGGGAATGGTCGAAAAGTGCACTGCAAGTTGCTTTTTCAGTAAAATCTGCAATGTTCTGGAAGCCTTTGTACTATTTGGAGAAGAGAGCACTCTGGCAAATGATGAAGGCTATATCGGTATCAATCAAGCACCTGACTGAATGGTTTGAGGTCAATGTCGGTGTAAGACAAGGATGCCTGCTATCCCCATCGTTATTTAACATATTCCTAGAATTTGTGTTGGATGAACTCTCAAACAAGCAAAGAGAACTCCGCCTGAATGAATGGATGTCTATCGATATAGGTTATGCCAATGGTACCACGTTAGTAGCTGTAATGTTTGAGTTATTGAAAATATCAACATACGACAACAAGCATGTGGTCGCTGGGGAATGAAAATCAACTCTCAGAAATGCAAAGTTTTATCCCCGGGTGATGACGACCTAACTATGGCTCCGTCGAACCAGGTTCCCTCTTATGTCAAACGTAGAATCGCTTTGGCATCTTCAGCTTTTGGTCGGCTTCGTGAAAATATATGACACCGTAAAGACATTTCAAATACCCTTAAGATTCGACTTTACAATGTATTGATAGTGTCCATTGCAAAATATTTCAGCGAAACTTGGACATTAAAAGATTTGAGAAGACGTCTAGTATTTGAAAATGACTGTCTACGACCTATGTATGGTGTGAATCGGCTGCACAGAATCAACATAAACCTCATCAAGAGAACTCTTGGTATCAAATATCAAATAACATCGATAATCAAAAGAAAGCGTTTGAAGTGGTTTGGTCACGTCATGAGAAGACAGTTTCGTGCTAAGATCGTACAAAGATGACTTTCAGGGGTTTCGTTATTGTGGAACAAGAATGTAAAAAAGTTTATACAAGGATCTAGTGGATTATGCAGATAAGTCAAGTAAGTCAAGACTGTAAAAGTATTTTTTTTGACAGAACGTTCGGAACGTGCGGAATTGGAAGAAAGCATTTAGATATCATTATTCTTATAGACCAATAACGATCATGACCTATCCTAAGACTGATCCCATATAAAAGTTGCCTGTCAGACTACCAGATGGACTTCTGTATAGTTTTAATGACCGAACCATAAAGCGCATATATAAATTAAAGAGCTTATTAAAAATGACAAGAGTTTAAAAGCACGTTTACCGACGAACGACGTTAAGAAGCTCTCGATTTTAAAAGTTTAGGACAAAAGATATGTCCATCATCTTTTTTGTACTAGAACAAATAAAAAGTGACGATATACATATGATAGATATATGAATAGAGAAGTCTTTAAAACCAAAGCCTCTAAAAAATGTTTTACAATATAACGCATCGAACAAAATTGCTTCTAGAAATGAGAGGGTTTGAAAGTGGAGCAAACTCTTTTTTTCTATAAGAACAATTTTATAAGAATAATGAGGCTCAAAATGGCCAAAAATATTATAAAACTCTATTAGCTTAGGACCTCGGCTAGAAAATTTCTTGCTCAAAAGATTTTCTCCCGCCAAAAAATATAAGAACAAATAAAAACAATTTGAAGCTGAAGAGAAAAAAAATTAGAACAGTATGAGCGCTCAACTCAAATTCCATGGCTCAAAAATGTGTAGTTGACATACACATTATATACTCATTAAAGTTGAATGAAATGAAAGAGCCCTTTTACTCTGTCCTTTGATTTCAAACATTAAGTACAGCTTATGCCTACTAACTTGTATTCTTAAGACCTTAGCAAGTCACGAAATCGCCTTTCTTAGTATCGTTTATGCTCTGTACTAGAGAAGCTTTTTTAAGAACCGGTAAATTTTGACCAAGGTTCTTAACTTCTATCCACATCTTCTCAAATTTCCCACCCCATTCCACCCCATTCCACCCTAAAATGCCTAAAATGCTTCCTTTGGATTAAGTTTCATTAAACAAATTTATATGCTCAAATTTAATTTTTTTTATAGTTTTTGGTATAATTTACTACCAAATCCGAGGCCCGATGTTCTTATAAAATTGTTCTTTTAAAAATAGAGTGTATACTATTATACTACATTACACTACATTTTAACTCTTTCTTCCCTTTCAATTTTTTTTGAAAGTTTTTCTTTTTATACCGTTGTTTGTTACTAATGTACTGGTTGCTTCACACCAGCAGACACAAGACATTTCTTTCAACGTTGTTCCGCCGTATTTTCAGGGGTTAAAACAAGAAAAAATCATGGTGTGTCTACTGTACACCGTATGACGATCTTCTTCTAATGTTTTCACTTCAATTTCAAATTTAATTTTAACTGAAGTGTCAAGAAAGTCTGTGTTTAGTAGTATAGGTGTCGTTTGCGATAGACATGGCAGGCTCAGAACGTTGTTTTAACGTCAGAACCTTAATTGGACGTTAAAACAATGTTGAAATAGCGTTGCGTGTCTGGTGGATACTCTGCTGGTGGATACGGTCAAAAGGAAGGGTATTTTAGCTGGAAGAATATACAGCTATACAATGAGTTGGATTGAATATTACTCGGAGTTTATGCATCATACACGTCGACGTCGGGTATTGTCGTGTGCGGGCAGAACTGACGCGTCTAATTACGATTCTTTGAAAGGGGGTTATCTAAATCTTAAAATATGTCCTACTAGCACTTAATTTCTTTTCGTTCAACGCATGGAATATATCCATGAAGAAGAACAAATAGAGGAAAAAACATCTCTTTTAGAGATATTAGCCTGTAAAATTTCCATCCAAAGATCGATATCCCGACCGGGGATAAAGTGGGGATGGCATATCCCCTGCAAAAATTACTGGTCGATAATATGTCATCATTTCCAAAACTCAAGCTTTTGCCTTCCTTCGCGCGACTTCCAATTAATGAAATCTTGTTCAAGTGTAGATTTTAGCCGCGAAAAATGAATCGTTACCCTTTTGAGTCAACTTCGACAAAAGCCTTAAAGGACCCGAGCAAGATCGACGTGATACAAGATGAATCTAAAAGTGGTTACCAGACCATATAAAAACAACTATAAAACTTTGAGAAATTAATACTATGTAACCTAATGGAAAAGGATAATAAAATAAAGTGCAGGATAAAAAGGCAAAATTGTTTCCGGATTTAGGTGTAATTGGTTCATGTTTAAGCCCTGGATCTTAGGCACAGTATTTGTCTGTACAAAGAGCCAAAATCACAAAAGTTTCAAAATTTCATACGGTCATTTCCATAGAAACTTTTCAAACTAAGCGTAAACAAGTGTGACCAGGAAATTTAGGTTAAAACAGACAATCTGCAAAGGTGGAAACAACGTTGTTCTAAACCATGTTCTAACGGTAGAACGTTATTGCTATTGGACGTTAAAAGATGTGTCAGCTGGATAATCATTCTCACAAGTAATCATCGGGTGCAAACAAAGACTGTCCCACCAGTAGTGGGGGGCTTCCGAGAGTGTCCAATCCAGAAATAGCGTTATTTTTTTTTATGAAATACCGTAATACCGTTAAAACTTTTGCCAAATACCGGTACCGTTAAAAAATATTACGATTACTGCGTCAAAATTTGCATAAAGGTTGCCTTAGTCGCACCAATTTCTTTTTGCGATTAAGTGGGTTATTTCACCCATTGAGTACCACCAACTGGAACACCGAGTCAGTGTTGTTATGATATTGAAGAAAAACTCAACATTAGATGTTATTTTAGGTTTTTGGAACTGCCTCGATATTTCTATTGAAGAGTACTTTTTCATAGTTTATTTTTGAGAGATTTCTTTTCTTTTAGATTTAAGTATGTTGAGTAGATGCAAGTTGAACTCTTAAAAGCATTAATAACTTAAAACTTTATTGAAAAATTAGTGTCTAAGGAGGTCCCACCATGGTTGGGGCCGACGGGCAAAGAAAATTTTGAAAATTAAAACCTCTAAAATATGGCTAAAATGGACTCTAATAAAAGCAGTCCTCCAATAAATCTAAAACCTAGAAAGGTAATATCATCAAGAAAATACCGATATCCCGATTTTAATTTATAGGTGAAATACCGGTCTCGTGAGAAGCTCTGAATACCGTAATCTCGTTAGTTTTTTGAGGCCGATCCCGAAATACCGATAAAAAATGGCCAATACAGTAATACCGTAAATATCGGAAGCCACCCCCCCCCCCCCCACTAGGCACGGAACGTTATTTTGACGACCAGAAAACCAGAAAACGCTCTGTTTTAAACGTCATAAGATTATTTGGAGTTGAAGCGATGTTGGAATAACATTCTGTGTTTGTTGGGTGAATTCAAATTCAAATTTGCACCTTTTATGCTGTGTAACTATAGCAACTAGAAAATTGATGATAAAAATTTCTACATATAGAAACTTTGATCGTTTTTGGCATACGTAATTGTATTTTTTATAATTTTAGATTATATATTTGCTTTTTGTTTAAAAAACTAGATCTTTTTTCTGAAATAACGTTTTGACGCGTTGAAACAAGATTGTTTGGACTTGAAAACAACATTATATACCTACTAGGGAAGGGTGCATCATGAAACCTACAACATACAACCACACAAAATAGTTAGCTTTTTGGACCTAATTAGGAATTTTGGAATTAATTATCAGCTTACTATTAACATTGATGCTGTATTTCTGGTAATTATCATTCCATAATGTTTACCGTTAAAAGTTAAAAACCTAGAAGGGTGTTCTCTCGTGGTTGCTGTAGCTTGGAAAGATCATACAAAGAAAGCTTTTAATATGCTTATCCAATGGAGATCATCAAGATAAAGCACGCTTTCAAATTTAGCTAGTCATCTTTCATGATAGATGCAATAGATAGATTTCTATAGATAGAATATCGATTGTTAGCCTACTTGAGAGCAGTAGACCCGGGGAATCATTTGACTAAACCGTATTCTCTGACAGGTTCCCAAAATTACCAAGGTCCAAATAATTTGCTCTGATATAACAGGGGGCACTTGATCTCAAAACTGCCAGAGATTTGTTAAAAGAGGATGCGAAATGATGGAGCTGTCTTTGTCTCGAGGTGGGTTGAATGCAATTGTTTTAAAAAGCGTGCAGTTCACAAAAGAATAGTTAGATTCATCCAATGAAATTAAGAGATTTTTTATCGAGCTGTCCGACTTTATTGGAGCCTTTCCGAGTTTCGAAAACATTGTTAGCATTACAGGAGTAGCTATCTCTAATGCATAAACTTTGAACTGCAACCCAAAAACTTATTATTGAATTATTTTGAATTTTTTTTTTTCAAACTATCTGAAGGAGTGTGTCACTGAAATCAAGATTGACAAATAGTTCAACATATCAATGAATTCCTTTATCCGAATTTGCATACATACTCCCGAGATTTTTCACGTTGTGTTAAAATTGTTGAAATTATTAGATTTGCACTTCTTTCAAATGCATCATCAACTACTTGTCCAATGCTATGTACACAAAAGAATTCAATTTGAAAGAGATTTGATGGCTTTACTTTGTATTTATAGTGACTTATTCTCATTTCGCATCCTCTTTTCACAAATCTCTGAAACTTCAACCTCTTAAAGGTATTTAATTTCGCCGGCATTTAATTTCGCGTAATTTTAGTAAAAATCGCGAAAATTGCAATACCCAAAAACTAGTCTCTAAACTACCCCCCCCCCTCCCCCCCTGTGGCTTCTCTCAGATATTTCAGAGCTCGTCGTGTCCTCTAGCGTCATCAAATTACGTCACACTTTCCATCTTTGCGCGTACGCGCTCTCTCTCTGTTCTGTGGTTTATCATAAACATAAGACCGTGACAGGGGGTAATTAAATTTATAGATTTCTTTCATGAGGTTGAGATTGTTAGCTATTCTTGAGTTCAGGGAGCCTTACTCAAGAAGAAAAAACTTTTTAACAAATACTTATCATGTTATAATGCGAAAGAAAGTTCCTTTTTTCACAAATAAAAGCTTTTGCTTCGATAAATAAGCACAACTTTATAAGCTCATTTATGACATTTGAAAAATTCCAACCCCCTTTTTAATATCGTTATCAATAAATTCAATTTAAAAACATCAGAAACTGAGCGAAAGTAAATAGCTAAGTTTATGGAGTAGGCTAGATTGTTTTTTAGTGAGAGTGTGTAAATTATGTTTCAGTTCACATCTCCAAACTTGTTTGCTAAATGACCTTATTACAGTTTTATTTGTCTGCTGTACTCCTTGGTTTATGATGGGACAAATGGCTTTTTGATGTTTGATTAGAAAGGTTGTATCATCTTTTTCTTTTAAATGTCCTCTGTTTGGAGTGATTGTCTTCGAATAGGCTATTTTTTATATAGCTACTCAAACAGTCAAACTCTTTTTAAAAAGACTTTTTTCTCTCTGATCCGACCACTGACTGATATTCTGAACAATCAATGATTCTCTTTTTTTTTACTTCTTTCACATAGTTGCTGTAAGTACTGTGTGTTTTTTAGCAATGTTACATATAGACACAACAAAACCTGCAGACGTCCGTTGTTATATTTTTTTAGTTTTGCTTTTGATAATAACTTTTTTTTTGATGTAACTTTTTTCTACTGTTTGAAAGTGTATAAGCATACTGTTGAACTTTAAATCAGTAAATTTGTACAAGATGAAAGAAAGAAGCTTTAGAAAAAGAAGTAATATGATATATACAACATCAAGATTTGTTTTTTTGAAGATTTTCTCCTTCATTGTTCATTCTTGTTCTGTTTAGAGATAGAATAGAATCAGAAAGAGGTTTGTTAAATGATTTATGTTTTCATGTATGTTTTTTTAGCAGTGATCTATAACATTTCAACCAACCAAGATATATTTGACGAGGAGACACACATTTGAGTGACATTTTTTTTTAAAAATTCTTTTTTACTTTTGTTTGGTTGTAATGGAAGAAAACATTGTTTTGTTTACTTTGAAGACAAATTGATAACATCATTTTTACGTTGGAGAGAAATTTTCTTTATGAAGTGGAACAACGTTGTAAGTGTTGTCAAGATTTTGGATTATATAGAGAATTCATATGGTTTGTAATCCTGGTTATATCATAGGATTTGGCTTTTATAATGGCTGATAATGATAACAAGAATACTGCTAATGGTTCTGTTTCTGATGGATTCAACTATAACCAAATCCAGACTTTACAGAATTTCGGAAATAACTATCCTGCAGCAGCAAATGGTACAACTACGACAGCAGCAGCTGCCACAAAAAAGAAAAATCCTTCTAATGTTGGACAGAATATACGACCAAAAAGGGCATTATTTTGTTTATCGTTGAGCAATCCTATCAGGAGGGCATGTATTTCAATCGTAGAGTGGAAGTATCCTTTTCATATTTTGATCATTTTATGATTATATTATATTGCTATGACGGTTTTAACTACTATAGTACTAGAATCATTTCAATGTGGGTTCATAACTCACAGGATATGAGTTGGTTTGATTTTTTCTTCATGGCAACATGAAATTGTTATGAAAATTAGGCTTCCTTGATATTGTTTTTCTTTTTGTTGATACTTGAAATACCTTTTTTAGTTATTAAAAAGTATGAAATAAGGTTAATTTTGATTTTAAATTTTATTTAACTTGCAAACTATTTTTGCCAAGTTATATATATTAGAGTGCAAACATGTTCCATCTTTAAAAGTTGAATCTCTTGAATTCAAAAACTTCAAAAGGTTGTACTTGAGACAGAAATAAACTGTTCTATTGCATTGAATCAGAATCAGAATCAGAATCAGAGTGTCTAATTATTTGCAGAAAAGGCTAGTCATAACATGTCTTTAAATCAAATACAAAGTTGTCAATTTTCAAGAGGGATAATTAGTTTTGAATTGGATTTTGTGTAGCAATGTTTTTGATTTCTATTTTTTGATTGATCTTTAATCATGGTGATTTTTCTCTCTGATTCGTTTACCATCTGTAGTAAAATGAATTATTAAAATTTATTTTTCACCAATGATGTATCAGTATTCAGAGTGTGTCTAAATACTGTACATGTATCAATGTTTTATCAAATGAATTACTTCTTTGTCAGTTAGGTCTTTTATTTTCCAATTATATCTTTGTTAATAAAAATCCTTTTGCAATACACTGTATCTTGAAAGGACATGCTAATTCAAACTGTTCAAAAACAGGAATTTTTGAACAATGTATAAAAATATTATGGAAACAATGTTTTGGTAAGGTGTACTTTTTCATTCAATAAAACTTTGAAAATAAAACGGGATGAACAGTCAAGAGAGATAAAGAAATTTCATGTGCGTTTTTTTCATGTCTGAGATTTCATGTTGTGCTTTTAAATTTCTCGGTGTTCCTAATATTGAAGGTTTATATTATTTTGGATGTTTCACCCTAAGACATCTTTATAAAAAATATCAAGGTTCTGTTATTATGAAAAGCCTCCCCATATTGTTGTCTTCTATGACTTACTAATGAGAGGATAGACCTCTCTTATTTCTTATTATCATTTATTCATATATTAATGAGAAGCTTTATCAAATAAGGCCCTATAAGGGGCCCTATCAACAAAAAATTTCCTTAACTATAAACTAAGGGAACAACCATTTTTGCTTTTTTGCCTTCATTTTTTCATAATAGGAGTCTTGTTTTGTATATGCAAATCTTTAAAAGGGTAATGGAGAATTCTTTGATTGAATTCAATCGTATTCTTAGCACTAATTAGAATTCAAGTGATATAGGAGGAAAGCTATAAAGATAGTCTTTTAAAAGGAAACGAAAAACTAGAAAAATTAAATATAAATATGGGTAAATATTTAAAACAGAATAAGTAAAGCATTAAAGATTGGACTGGTATAATAGGAAATGAAGATTTCTATTTCGCTAAAAGCTGAAGAACCATCTAAATCACATCATATCAATTATGAAGCCTATCTTTGGGTTTCTAATGTTTATCATGTTTGCACTTTTGATTTTTTTATTAAATTCAAACGTATTTCCGAAAATTCAAAATTTATTTGAAAATTACAGGTGTGATTTTTCATTAGTCAGAATAATAGGACATTTGTTTCAATGTGAACTTGCATCATCCCTAACTCTGAAACTAACAAAGGCAACCTTTCTTTAAAAAAAATAGAAAAGAAATTGTATACACTTTAAAATATTTTTGATACACAGTCTTAGCTGTTTGAGAGATGTATTGAGCGTCAAAGTTTTTTAATCTGTCATTTAGTTTGTTGAATGACGTCCTGACAATATTAATCAAAAGTACCCATTTTTTTAAACATTTTGTGTTATATTATATTTTGACACTACAAAATATAAGATTCCTTATTACTCAACATCATGTAGTCAAACAGTCATTTCCAAAGCTATCAAAGAGTACTTACAGTAATAATGTTTTGTATTTACGTAATACACATAATCTGAAAAAGGTTCTTTGGAAATAAGATTTTATCTTTGATAAGATTGAAAGATTTCTTCTAGATGACGAGTGAAGAAAAACAAACAAAAATGAAAAAATCATATTTTTTTGGAAAATCAGAAAATCTTTAACAATTTAAAAAATATGTAAAGTTTGACAGAAACATTTTTCATTTGCTTTGCTATTTTTAAAAGTGATTTTTTAAAGTGCATCAAAACAAGGCCTTATCAATTATAAACAGGATTTCTTTATCTGTCCTTACAGTTTTTCTTTTTGCAAACACATATTTATGCCTTTGATAGCATACATAATGATGTATATAGATTTTTAATCAACCTTGTTTATTCTTATCAACATTTTTTAAAGCTAATATCTTATCATAATTGCTCATCTTCCTACTAATATGTCCTGCATGGAGATATCTTTTTTTGAAATCATGATCAACCTAGTTCTTTTGAATCATATATTATTCTTGAGTCTATTTGTTGTTTTAGACTTTTAATCTTTGATATATCTCATAAATGGTTTAGGTGTCACACGTTTACGAGCCATTTCCATATAAAACAAACAGAAAAAAATGCTAAATCTAAAATCCCATTTAATTTAACATTTTAAATCGTTCATTGAGTATTGAGTATTCTCTCCATTCTCCATACTCCTCCATGCTTTTTGTTTGCTAATTGAAATTTATTTGTTTTTGGCATCCTCCTTCACAAAATCTTGTTAATATGCTCAGTTTAGCAAATTATGGCTGATATGTAGTATATTATAGTGCCTATTGAAAAATTACCTTTGTCTTGTTGTAAACAAACATTTCTAGGATATTGTCTGTTTTGGTATGGTCATATCAATGTTTCTAATTGCTTCTGTTCTTATAAAAGTATATTAAATGGTTTTAAAATAATTTTGTCCACTGTAATCATTGGAACGCGAACTCTCTAATTTGTTTTGAAAGAGATTTGAGGTCGGATTTGTTTCAAACAAACAAATTGCAAAAAAATACTTTCTTTCCCTGTAGAAGATTATATAGAAAACTAGTTGTATGAACTCTAATCAAACTTAACATAGAATTCTCAAAAAAAGGTTGAGGTCCAATGTGATGATTTTGAAGGTTATTATATTACCCAAAATCTCTGAAAATCTCAGCACTTCAATGTGTCACCTTTTTAAGTACTAAAAGCGACCCTTCTACTATCTAAAAGCTAATGCAAAAAGATGTTAAATAAAATTGATTAAGGTAACAGAATCAGACTTTTATAATACATCCCAATCCATGCAAGGCTGTCTCCAGCCTTTAATTTCTCTCCATAAGTTAAGTAGATCAACTGATTGCTCTTTTAAAGTAATTTCTAAGCCCTTGACAAACAAATATTGTCATGTTTTTATAGGGATTATGTAAAAGAAAGTGTCAAATCTAATAGTCGTGTCATTATTATTCTTTGTTAGCTCATCAAAGTGTGACTTTATTATGCACTTTATAATATAGTGTATCCAACTCTAAAGTAAATTCAGTGATATCCATTATATATATAAAAAAGTTCTTTGGAAATTAGATTTTATCTTTGATAAGATTGAGAGATTTCTTCTAGATGATGAGTGAAGAAAACAAACAAAATTGACAAAATCATATTTTTAGATAGTCATGTCATTATTATTCTTTGTTAGCTTACCAAAGTGTGATTTTTTATGCACTTTAATATAATAATGTAATCAACTCTAAAGTTAATTCAGTGATTTCTATACGGAAACATCGAAAAAAGCTGGATGATTGTCATTATTGTGTATAATTTATTACGTAATATCATGAATATAAAGTCACCCTTTACTTATTGTTGAACTATGCATATAAATTTTTATACAATCAGTAACTGTGATGTAATTTTGAAGGGGAAGATTTTGTTTTTTTGTATAATTTAAGATATTAGCCTATAATATTCAGTAACATTGAAGCACCACAGAAAAACTCTTAACAATATTGGAATCGATTGGAAACTGGTCCATAGTCTCTAATTTTACACATAAATGAAATAACAAGGATATGGTATATTCAGTCAAAATTTACCCAGTATTCCTTGAAAATCAAGAGAACGTAATTATTGGTGTCAGTAATAATTTTCTAAAGAAAAAATTTCAAAAACTTTTGCATATATATATTGTATAAAATGTAAATACGGAAAATAATTGTAAGAGGACCCAAACCACACGTTATAACGTTTTCCACTCAAGAAATATGAAACGTCAATCGGTTTTACAAATTGTATGTAGAGAGGGAGAGAGTGGGCACATAATTTGAAAAAAGTTTTTTTAGGTATGAAGACCTCATTTTTTCTTTCCTCTAACTGTTTGGCAAACATTGACGTCATATTGTTCCTTAAGGAAATCAACCATTATGTAATGTAAAACGATTCGTTTAATCTCACAGCCAATTAATTTCCTATTTTAATGTGATTTCGATCATGTCGATCCCCTATTTTATTGTATTGCGACCTTTAAGAAGTATCTTCAACTGTGGTTTTTATATACTTCTTTTCTTTTGTCATATAATTATACCGGATCAAACTGGAGTTAGTTCAAAATAATGTCACTGTACTGTGTAAAATGACATGCCTGTAAATAATTGCTATATTATGTATACCTTTTGATTAGTTTTTACATGATAGGAAGTGCTCTAGATGAAACATTTTTTTTAGAACACTGTGATCAGAGGAAGCTTTCAGATGTTCCAAACCTTTCTGAAATCAAGCCTTAAAGTTTTCTCAAAATTGTTCTTAAAATCATAATTCTGAATAATATTCCTAATATATAATGTTCTTACAATTTTACTAAAAGAAGAGCTATTTTAGCTGCATTTTCAAGCAATTCTTCTGAAGCAAATCTTTCATTCTTATCATGTTCTTAACGTTATGGAAATTATGAATTGAAAGCTAAGACTTTAGGGTAAACAAATTATGCTGTGAAATTTCTGTGAATTATGTTGTTATTATTGTTGTTGTTGCTGTTATGTATTGTTGCAAGTGCATCTTCCGTTTAGTGGATTGTAGCATGGATGTATTATTGGAGCATATTCAGAACATAATTTAAGAACATTTTTGTCATGTATTGTCTCGAGGGAACTATTTTATGACACCTTTTCTTAAAGCCTGAAAAATCTTCCCTTGCAGTTGAAAATATTTAGGTTTCTTAATTTCAGCCTTGGCACGTTCTTAAGATGCTCCTAATTTTCGAACAAATTTGAGCCTAAATATTCTTTTAAACGGCTGTTAGCCACCAGGGGACCAGGCAGGACATGGGGCCTCCTTAGATACTAAACATATGCTCCCCCTAATATTTATTTTGTGTAGCTCTGCCTGACAGTTTTTAAACTACGAAATTATCTTCATATTATTCTCTCTGTTTAGTTTTATGTTGATTTGACCTTTCAACAATCTCATCATTCTTTTTGAAATGCTGTCCAAAAATCCATATACAACACAAGTCTGTGTTTTGTCCAATCTGTCTTTTGTCTTTACATTAATTATCACCTTCTATGAATTTTGTTAGTTATAAGAACACTGTGACCAGAGCAATTTTTCGTTTGTTCTTAATATGTTCTTAATAATGTTCTTTGTATCTCTGAAAAATACTTTTTTAGCTGTTTTCAAGTAATTATTTTCTTTTAAGGAATATTCATTAATATATATAGTCAAATGTTTTGATACACTTAGAAAGTTCTTTTCATATCTTTCTAAAAGCATTAGGGTTTTATGCCTCAAAATGGGCTTTTCCAGAAATAGTCCGTGCCCCCCTGTTGAGGATATCGGACATCCAGGGGGTTCAATATTCTATTGGATA
>JAUJPO010048906.1:0-30231 GCA_032270745.1 Tiaropsis multicirrata
AAGAAGACGTTTCTTATAAATTTAGTAATAATAACAATGTTTTTCATCGCTTTAAATTGTCTTTCACCAATGTTTTAGAGACTCTCTTGATAATTGAAAGTTTTTAATCGTGAAAGATAACTACAGCAGCAAAATCATTGGATAAGAGGAAATCCAAATTCACGGGTTTGCAATTAAGAAAGTTACACTTTACATCAAATTTTATGTCAGGATACAGAGATAGAACAAGGCTTTTTCAATGTGCTTTATCCAGCTTCGCTATTACACATTCCTGGTTTCATCAACACTACGACATCTATGTCGATGTTTTATGTCGATATTTAATACGACGCATACGATAAAGTAGTAAAAGAGGTTACGCACAAAGCGATCGCAGCTCTGTTCGTCAACGAAAAAGGCCGAACGCACATAATGCCACCCTATAAATTTCTATTCTGTATTTAATTCACAGAGTACTACAATTTTTTTATACCTGTAGCGTATTTTCATGCATTAATTTATTGATGGGAATGAGCGAAACATCACATAATCGGAATGTGAACGAGGTAAGCCTTAGGAAAATAATTTAACTAGCAAACCTTGTGAGTGACTTCAAAATATCTGGAACATGCAATTTGATAATGTTGTTCCTTGGCAAGATCCAATATCTGAAAAAAAAAAGAAAAGAGATTGGCGTTATAAGCGTTTTTTGGCGTGTCATCGTAAATTTAAAAGATTTCGTTGTCTTTGATGTACGATATCATCCTAAATAACCAAAACAGGCCAGAACCAATTTTGAATCAACTTCCATTTAAAGGAAAACGAAAAATGGCTCAAAATATTTTCAAATTCTTAAACACACCTCTTTAATGCTATCGTTAGGGATCTTATAATTTTGTAGTCTTCTTTTCAGGATATCATTATCGCTATGTTTGAAAGGACATCCATGGAAATCTCCGGGTCCTGGTTGGTTTGTGGTGATGATCTTCATACAACTATATGGTGTGTAGTCTGCACGTTTGCCTTCTTTACCATAACTGTGTCGTACATTGTATGCATATTGCTTTTCAAATTTGTCCAGGTCCATTTTTTTAGTGAATTCAGATCTCCAGAATAAAAGGGCCTCTTCTAAACTCAAACCAGCAGCCTATGTGAATGATGAACAACGGAAGAATAATTATTTTTAATTTAAGGTAAACATTTACTGAAAATGATTAATTCTGCAGCCTTTCTGTTAACACGGATAGCGTTTTTAGAAAAACCATAACTCAGTTTGAATTCTCTTTATCATATACATAGAATGAGGTATGATGCTAGGTATGATTACAAACCTTGATGAACAAACCATATTGTAGACGGCCCCAATGTTTTAAATGGTGGTCCTTTCGTAAACCCTCGTGCAAATTTCTCATGCAGATTGGATAAGATTTTACTACGTCCTATGGTAAAACAAGAAGTGTTTTTAACCAAGAGTTACGCAAAGAATAACTGACTTTGTGTATCCTTAAAAAGAATGAAATGCTTTACAGTGCCGTAGACAGGAAACAAATATGAGGGAGGACCATATGTTAAGTACCTAGGGAGGTCCCATGGTTATGACCGACAGGCTAGGAAAGATTTGGATTTTGGGGTGTCTAGGTCCACTGCTCCCCCGGTGGCTACAGCACTGGTTTTTCAATTTTTTTAAAACAACAAACCTCCTCCATATTGGCCAAGGTTAACTTGCCATCGGCATTTTCTTTTTTCGATGTGTAATTATCTCCAATATATGCTGAACTGAAAAGTAAAAACATACATTTTTTCAAGGATTATATAACTGACACCCTAGAGAAAGATTATTATAAACTCGATAAAAAATTTAACAAACAGTTTAACTCCACAGTTAAATAAGAGACATTGTAATTCACTGCTAAAATTATCTTTCTTACCTCAAATTTTTAAGCATCGGAAGCAGTCTCGTATCTTCTTCGATGTATGGCATCTTCTTTGCAGTCAACTAAAATCCATCATAAAATTAGTAGTTACTTTATCAAGTCAAGAGGAGAATTACAGTTAGCGTTAAAGATGCAGAATTAAAATGCCTGGTCATAAGCAATGTAAACTTTTCATTCACTCCTTGCTTCAAGGTTGATGTAAATATGGTCACCTATTGCTAACAAATGCCAACAGACCACTTTCAAAAGCATTCAGTGGGGTTTAGAGGACAGTCTTTTGGGCCAGCGCGCAGCGAAATGGACTTTTAAAAAGCAACTGGTCGAAAAGATTTTGGCTTTGTCGGGGCCTGTGCGCGCAATAAATTAACGAGTCCAGGCTAAACCACTTGACGTAAAATTGTAAAAGATTCTAAAAGACAATTAAGAAGTACTCAAGGTTTGTTGTTTTTCTTTAGTGTTGGCTTTTATCGTTTTGTTGTTACTTTTTATAAATAACAAAGTGAAACAAAACAAAATTAATGTACTGGGTAATCCCTGAATACAACATGATAAAAAAGTAAAATATAGACTAAAAGGAGACAAAATTGGGCTTGGCAAAGCAGACTAAAAACTATATAAGCTAAAAGAACAAAATATGAAATGTTGATGAAGAGGAAAACTAGTACGCTATTGTGTAAAATATTAAATAAATTAATTTAAATAACTTATAAATAAACTAGAGTATAAACTATTAATCCTCAAAACGCTAGGGGAGACAACTAAAGGAATAGCTAGGATCGAATGGACCAAATTGAGAAATTGGGATAAGATTGCGCAAAATAATGTTAGAAAGGACCGGGAAGATTTAATACAGTTAGTCTGTTTTCTGTTTGGTTTGATTAGTTGTAAATTTAGATAATTGGAAGCTTTCGGTTTAGGTAATTTTTGTACTGTAACCTCAAATTTTATATGCAATAAGTTTGACAAAGACGTTGAAACAACGTTGAAAAAAACGTCTCGTGTCTTTTGGATTCATTTCCTCGTTACAAAACTCTGTTACTCTGTACAAAACTTTTAAATAAAATAGTAAAAAATCGTTACCCAATAGAGTATATGGGAAGTTTAGAGGTTTAAACTCTTACCTTTCTGAAAGATGCAATGGAGATATGATATGGTCACTGTTTGTCATGCTGAAAATTTGTGTGTCTCCGGGCTGTTCTTTCTCCCCTTTTTAACAGTGATTTTAATTGCAGACAGTGATTTCTACACAAACTTTCGATATCATCATTTGACGTCAAATTATTTTGTGACGTCAATTATTTTCTATTAGTTGAGCAGAGACGCCCAACTCTAAGTAAACATTGTAGGTAGCTCTGGCTATGAACCAAATTTCCGATTTTAACGGTATAACGGTATTGACCATTTTTTGCTCGGTATTTCGGGATCTGCCTCAAAAAATTATACGGAATTGTGGTATTAAGAGTTGCTCATAAATTAAAAAGTATTTTGGAATATAAAAATAAAATCGGGATATCGGTATAGAGACTTCCTGTGCTTTCTAATTTAAGACTGTTTTAGCCAATCTAGAGGCTCTAATTTACAAAATTTTCTGGGCCCGTCGGCCCCAACCATGGTTGGACTTCCTCAGATGCTATAGATCGACCCTTTTATATTTTTACGTTGTTTGTTCAGTATTTGTATCATTTTCTAAAGGGCATGAGGCAATCAAAATTTAAAACATTCCAGCTATATATTGCTTCAAGCTTTGCTGATCCAGTTTTGCGTTGTTTCACCATCTTCAATTTAAATCTTTTTCTTGATGATATTGCCTTTTGAAACAGGTCTTAGATTTATTGGAGGACTGATTTTTCTTTTAATTAGAGTCCATTTTAGCCATTGTAGAGGTTTTAATTTTCAAAGTTTTCTTTGCCCGTCGTCCGCCCCAACCATGGTGGGGCCTCCTTAGACACTAAATTTGGAATATAATCTTAAATTTTTAATGCATTAGATTAATTTGTTATAGGTTCAACTTGCATTTTCTTAATAATCTTAGTCAATTTTGAGGAACCTTGGTATTGGTTTACCAAACATGATATAAAAGATTTTCAGGGATTTCCATAAGAATATTTATGGCAGTTCCAAAAACCTGCTTCCATAAATAACGTCTAATGTTGAGTTTTTTCTCAATATCATAAACAACACTCTCTCTGTGCCCCAGTTGGTACCAAAATCTGAATGGGTAAAAAAAACTGGCGAGACCACTGGTTCGCAAAAAAACTGGCGTGACTCTTTGAGGCAAATTTTAGTGGTATTTGTGATATTTTCCGACCCGGTACCGGTATTTTGAAAAAAAATTAACGGTATTACGATATTTCACAAAAGATTAACGGTATTTTGGGATTCGACACACTCTTGGAACCCCCCCCCCCCACTCAGGAGGCACGGGCGTTTAAAGTTTGGTCTAGCTTATTAACAAACCAGTATACCCAGTATTTGGATTTAATTCTTCTGTTGAAGTCAATAGATTGACGGGTGCCTTCAGAAATGAGTAAAGAACATGAAACAGCTAGTGATTGTAACGGTACGTCATATAAGACATACGAAACACTGGTTGATAGCTCTTTAGTTTTAAGTCTAACGATTGGCAACAATGATTACCCCCCCCCCCCCCATCCAACCAGGTTTTTGTAAAAATTTTACCTTGTAGTTTTCCACTACATAACTTTTATTCAAATTATTATTAATGACCTACAAAACGGAAAGCTTTAAAAGTTCTCTTGCTTCATGGATTTCAAACCGGAGTAAGGTGTGGTGTGTGGTGTCGTCAATTAGTGTAAAAATGATGCATTTTTGTATCTGGCTGTTTGTTTGTGTTCTTCTTTCACAATAATATTTCACAATAATTAGTAAGTTTAGAATGGCTAAATGATTCATGCTTCTTACCAAAAATCTCCACAAAACAATAATTAAGTAACTTTTTCTAATGAGTCACTAATTACTAAAGTTAATTTACGATTTCCTGATGAGCGTTATAACGCGATCTTGTGAAAAAAGTTTTTAGGTAATTACTGTTTTAATTAACCAGTCATACCAGTAATCATATTGATATTGATCACCTTTTTCTTAGACAGCTGAAAGCTTTAAGACATTGAAAAAAAGTAACAAGCATCATCAAAGAAACTTTTGCAAGTTTGCGATTTTCCGGTAAAATAGCGAAAGTATAATCCCGCAAAAAGTGCTGAAATTCTGCGATGAAAATGTGCGATTTTGAGCCATTCACGAAAGTTAATCCCCGCGAAAAATGTTAATTTTTTCACCAAAATGTTTTTAAAAGCAAAGTTTCGAAAGTATCTTCTTTAAAAGTATGTTGCTGAGGTCTTTAATCCATAAACGGTGGTTAGAAAATAGCGGCGGCGAGAAAGTTTGGAACAAACAGATTTACCGCTGCTAGACTCGCGCGGAAAATTTTTCCCATTTCGAATATCGCGCGGTTTAAGATTATTTATTGGGATATCGGTTTTGTGTACAAATCGGATGTTCTTTATTTATTTATGTACCAAAACGTTGTTGGGGAATCATGTTGAGGTGGCCTAGCATTCAATCTGATGAAAATAGAAAATAAACGGATGTTCCCTAAAATTCAAAATCCAAGTAAAGATCCAAGGCAGTCTGTTGGGTTTGTATATAAAACTCCAGGAAGTCACCCTACAAAAAAATTATATCCTAAACAGATTTATTCTGAAATTGCCTAAAGTTGTCGCGACATACAAATTAAAACTCACAAGGAAAAAATTGGTAACGAAAGAAGTTCGTCTTATAAATATTCTCGTGAAATTTATATAAAAGGTCAAGCTATAGATACAAAGATTTTTTGCTCACGCGATAGAAAGAGATCCATAAAATATACAGGCGGTCGTAAATATATATTTTAACACCATTCACAATATCTCGATACTGTGCAACCATTTTCCTAGTGGGACACTGTTTCCCTTTATGTACATTTTAATACACCAACAAATATTATAGAAGAAGGAGGGGCTGATGCTACCGGTGTACTCCTCCCTCTTTAGAAAAAAATATGAAAAAGTTACAGCTTCTTTGTATTGTAATTTCTCTTACGCATCTCTAGTCCAATACTGTACAATATGAAACTAAATAAGTATTGATAGTCTAGCCTGTACTAGCGGGCCGATTTTTACATTTCGAAAAAAGATCTTACCGTTTGTAGGTTTGTAACGTTAGATGATTCAAGGAGCTCAAATCTAAACCATTCACCACAAGATAAAATCGTTAGAAAAGAGAGTTTTAGCTCAGAGACTGCGTATATTCTTAACTCTACCAACGCGTGCAAATTTTTCTTCAGCAGCCTTAACTGGCCGTTCACTCAGTAACCTGTTTTTCCCACGATTTGATACGTTTTTATATCGTACGTTTAATATCGTCGAGACTAACTGATATAATCTATTTGGATAAGATTTCTAGCAGTGGGCTATTAGTTGAAAAGTTTCTCGGCGGAAGGAAAGTTTGCTGTTTGTATTTCTATTGTTATCACAACAGACGTTTTAACCCACGCATTTTGATATCAGAATATGTAAAACTAAGTCTTCCTTAAAGAAGATTTTGCGCGGGGGAAATCTGACAGGAAATTGTTTTAGTTATTGAATCATAAAAATGAAATGGAGATAAATTGTTCTCGATTGTGAAATCCTTTTGGAGTCGTGTCATTTTCCTGTCCAACTCAGCTCCAAATATCAGCTTATGGCTGTAAAAGCGATGCCAAAATATAAAGTGTTCACTTATTACAGGAAAAACCTATATTCCCTAAGTTGAGGATATCGATTTTTCTTAACACAAACCCCCTGGATATCCTTGGTCCTCAAATTCTTACCCCCTGGATATCCTAGGATATTGAAAATTTCGGACCCCCTGGGATATCCTATATCCTCAACAGAGGGGGTATGGACTTTTTCTGGAAAAGTCCAATAATGGTCCGGTGAAGAAAAGTTGGGGAAGATTTAATATTTAAAATATGTTCACGTTTCTACAACTTTCTCCTCAATAATGTAGATCCCGAAATCATTGGCTTGATATCTTTGTGAGATCCTAAAATCTTGGATGATTGTGTGATTTGGGCCCTCTTGCTCTTTTAAAGTATCCACCGATCAATGTACAGTGGTGGATACAGAAGGTACTCAGAATTTTGATGGAGAGTGTTGATTTTGCGCTCATATTCCTTATATGGAAGTCAACACTCTCCGTCAAATTGTTTGAGTACCTTCTGTGTCCGCTTCTGATGTACCTTTGCTATTTTAGGCACCTGAAGCTAGAACTCCGAGACTTTCTACTTTTCGTTAAATGGGGTTTCACAAAGAGAGTATCTATTACACGTGTCTTTATTAAAACATAGATTTGGTAGAAGTTTTTTCCAAAAACTATGAAGACCTCACAATTCGAGGGTGGGAAGGTGTAGGAAATTTGAGAAAATGTGGAACAAAGTTAAGAACATCCGAACCTCAACCAAAATATTTTGATGTTCTTATAAAAATGTTCTTACGTCTATTAGTCATACAGGATCCATCTTATGATGCTATGGTGACCCTTACCTACCGAATATAATTAATTTAGTTTTCTTTGTTTTGTAACTGATTTAAACTTGATTGGCTTAGCCAGATGTTGTATTTAGACGCAACTTATAATCATTATTATGTCTAGGTCCCAATGAGTTCTCTCAGCTTTCGGCTTTTTAGTTTCCAAAATCAAACCCCTTGGACCAAGCTTAAAATTTTGAATATAGCTGGATATTAAAACTTTTTTCTTCTTTCTCATTTTAGAGCTTTTGTCTGGGTGCTATCTACCTACATATTTCATATGCAACCCGAGAGTAACACGCTAAAACGCTGAAACCCTTCTTGTAAGTGATTGATTCTTTCTCAAATTGTCTTGTATTAAAAAGGCCGGGGCAAATGCATCAAAATTTTTCAACAAAATGATTTATGAACTCAAATGCATCAAAATGTAAAATCTAGTTTGACGAACGCAATTATTTTTTTATGAAAAGTTTGATCGAGAACAGACTTCATCAAAATCCATCAAAATCGATTTTTTCTTCTTTTTTCTATTTTTCTGCAATTTTGATGAAAACTTTAGTTCAACTCAAATGCGTCAAATTTTTCATCAAAATAATTTTTTTGATGAATTTTGATGAAAGTTTTGATGCGTTTGCTCCGGCCTTTAGCCCTGGTTTTACAATTATGCATTAAACGCCAAGTTTAAAAAAAAATTACAAGAGTATGCGTCAAAAATCAGGCCATTAAATGCTCCTGTAGGAATGGCCTGGTTGAACCTTTAGTAAGAGCATGGTAGTTTTTAAAGCAGCTAGTTGATTGGGAAAAGTGTCTTGAATTTCCAAGAAGCGAATTTCCAAGCGAATAAATGGTTCATAAAAATGAATACCCTCATTATTAAATGATGCTTTTTCCATATTCTGTAATTGCTGGTGATAGTTAATAGTTTTCTCCCTGGGAAGTTACTTTTGTATTATCCCCAAAGGCTTATTTGCTGAAATCTTTTAAATCTCTTCTTCAGGCGTTTTGTCGGTGTGTCAGTTTGCATTTCGCTTAACCATCAAAAATTCCCCTTCCTTTTGGTGTATCCTTTGGGAAATTCCCAGTAACAACACTCAGTTCAAATGCTGTTATAATTGCATAAGCATTATATAGATTTCCTGCTATTGTCTTATAACATAAGTATTATGTGCAAATTGAATTATAAACTATTTCTGTAAAAATGATAGGAGACCCTGAAGTGCTGTCTTCAGCAGAAAGATAATTGCTAGTGCTAGCTTACCTAATCGTTAATTTGTATGATCATGCAAAATTTTGTAAATTAGCTAATCATTACATTATGCAAACTTTCTAAACCGCGTTTCATGAGGAAATTATTGCGGTTAAAGTAACGCAAGCTAAACACAAAAATATAGGCTGTGATTATAGGTTTTATATTTGTGCGTTGGCTGATCTTGCACTTTTTGAAAACTTTGAACAACCACATGTTCAAAGTGATGATGACTAATTCAAGACTACATACCAAAATGTTGCTTACAAAGATGATTGCTTTGCTTTTATATCAAGACTTGAGCTAATCGAGTTTCCAAGCAGAGCTTTAAAAAAATACTGAAGATAGATCCGTAGTAGCCTTTAAATCAGTGTGCGAAATTGACGTCAAGTTGATGCTTTTGTCGATTGTTTCTCCTTGTGAAAATTTAATATTTGATTTTTAGTAAGTTTCCGTATAGTGGTAATCATGACCGTTCATTTTAGCCAGTTAAAAATTTTTATAAATTGTAAATCTTCAGCTCAGAGTTTTATATTACAAATTTCTTGCTGAATTATCATAAGCATACATTGTAAAGATGACGACTACAATCTTTATCGGACGCAGTGATTCATTTGTAATTTTCCAAAGTGTACTTAAAAACAGGTATTTAGAAATTGTATTTATTGCGCGTCATTCAACAACAAATTAGTTTTTTGAACTAAGGTCAGCCAATCTACGTAATGTCAATTACGTATTATTGTGGTGATTTTGGAGCCAAGGTGGGATTTGTTTTCAGCCAGCTTCCTAACTTAACTTTTTTTACAGCCAGCTTCCTTAAGATAGAGGGAGCATTCATTTTTACCGCTCGATGATTACGTATTGTCCACGTAAATTGCATGCGGCGAATCGGAACAAATGCAAACAGATTTGGACGCAACATACGTAATTGTCAAGTGCGGGCAAATTTGAACCGATTTGTTGGCCAACATGTTGGTACGGTTTGTGTTGAAGTATCTTTCTGAAAAAAAAAACAAATGGCCAACAATTCGAAATGTTTCATTAAACAATGGCAAGTCCGTATCCCCCCCCCCCCTGTTGAGGGGGGTCAGAAATTTTCAATATCCAAGGATATCCAGGGGGGTTCAAAATTTTCGGCACGGGTATCCAAAGGGGTTGGTGTAAGGAAGATCGACATCCTCAACAGTGGAAATATGGATTTTTTCTGGTAAAGCCCACCATGTTGGTCGGTTTGTGCTCCACTTAACGCTATTTCAAATTATTACGCATACAGCCTTCACAAAACTTGTTTTAAATTGATTTAAATTTATTTCCGTTAAACTTAATTTGTTGAAAAGATAAAAAATGTATTATACATGTTGCCATTATTATTGTTTTACGTACGTGCCTGAACGTCAATGATAGCGTTTACGTCATACTTAACATGACACAGGAAATTAACTGTTCCTTTTTTTCTTTTTTATATTATATTTTAACAAAAAATCAGCTCAATCTCAAGATAAGCATCATATAAATTATTAATCTCCTCTGTATTCTTTCTCGACCGTGTGTAGTTGCTCCTCCAACTTTTTGACGCAGAGATTTGTGATTGATGTTTTGCACCCCGTTTTTTTAATCAATAAAAAGCCGTTTTCAATGTCAAAAATTGCAGATAAAACCGAAGGTCGAAATTAAATACAGTAGGATCTCTCTGTAACTCGAACCTCTCCCTCTACCTCCTCCCTTTTCCAGAAAAAGTTCGTATTCCCCCTGTTGAGGATAGAGGATATCTAGGGGGGGGAGGGGTCAGAAGTTTTCAATATCCTAGGATATCGAAGGAGTAAGAATCTGAAGACCGGGGGGGAAGGATATCCAGGGAGGGGGGGTCGTTGTTAAGAAAAATCGACATTCTCAACAGTGGGAATATTGATTTTTTCTGGAAAAACCCATGACTTGAACATACCGCGTTACTCAAAGTCGCTACCTCTTCAACAAAGAAAACGACTTTCTAAGGACACAAGAAGACAACGGTGGAGCTGTATTGAATGTATTGATAAAACATTTACATTTACATTCAGGCGGGATGGTGCTATAGATTAGACCTTTTCATAAATTACGTCACGAGCAACGACTGCCTCGCTTTCATACAATTACCAAGATGATTATGTCTCACGAGACTCAAAATGGCACATATCAATGAAGTCAAGTTTTGATAAACTCCTTTGGGATTCGGTTACCGTAGCGTTTAATTCAAAACGAGGCAGTCGTTGCTCGTGACGTAATTTATGAAAAGGTCTATTAAAGGTATTAGAGCAAGAAGTTTTGAGATCTATTTCTTCAAAACCTTTTTTGTAATACAGTGGAATCTCTATAAAGCGGACATGATCTAAAGCGGACATCTCTATATAACAAGGACACTATTCCTTCGAACGAATAATGGACTGATTTAGTTCATTTCAATTTCTATAAAGTAGGCGCCTCAATAAGACGGACACTTAGTTTTGTACCAATAGTGTATACTTTAGAGAGATTCCTACGACTGTAATTTGCCAAATGAGGGTGAAAGCTACCGCTATACAGCCAGACAAAAAAACTAGTTCTTATAATAAAAGTTGTCGCGTGACTCTGCCACACACATTTATACTAAAAATTTACAAATGATTCATGGTTTTTAAATCACTCAAATCTGCTTTGTTGCAGAAAAGCTTTTCCTGGTTTGACACCACTCGAACTTTTATAATTATGCTTCTTTACTGTGCAATCCTACGTCTAGCGCTGTAGTATTAATACTGTGTAACAATCACTACACTCTTTTTTATAAGAACCAGTAAGTTTTGGCCGAGGCTCGAATTTTCTTAATTTTAATCCACATTTTATCAATAAAGTTTCACCCCACTCCAGCCTTAAATATATGCTTTCATTAGGACAATTCTCATGCTAAAATTGTGAGTTCTTCATAGTTTTTTAGTAAAATTTACTACCAAATCTGAGACTCGATGCTTGTTATAAAAAAGAGTTTTTTATTACTGTGGTTTTTAAACTTTTATGAGATAAAAGCATTCGTGCCCCGGTGGTTACGAAAATCTTGATGAGGTACAAATCTATTTTTTACCCACTGGGGTTAGTCAAACAAATGACAAAAAATCTCAGCCAATAGAATCGCATATTTTCTATAAGTCCACCAATCAAATCACGCCATTTACGCGAGAATCTTGTTCTCTCCAGATTAGGGTCAAGTCTATTGTTTTTTCGTCGTATTTCCAGTGGAGTGTCTTTTTTATTTCCTACTGGGGCCGAAGTAAAACCTACAGGGGCGAAATTATGAGCCTTTTTGGACGTTTTTTTAAACAATAAGCGAGCCTTTTTTAAATTGTGATTTGAAAAAAGACGCGACATTTTAAAAAGAAAGGTAGCCAGGTAGCGAAAGGGTTTAAAATGAAGGTCTTCAATTAGAGTACAGCAAGAAACACAGATCCTTCTACAGATTCAGTATAATCCAATCATAATTCCAATTAAATACAGTTGGTACTATACAACTTTAACAGCTGAATTCTCTACCCTGCTGCCATACAAATTTCGAAATAATGAAACCGTTCGATGACAGTCATTGTGAGTAATAGCACAAGAGATGTAATCTTTACTGTCTTTAAATGCTTACGACAGGCGCTCATTGAAAACTTGTCTTTAGGTTTGATTTTATCTGTTGTTAAATAGTTTTAATAGTTATAACCTCTATAATTGAGAGTTAATTTGTGATGGCGATAAGATTAGAGAAATTAATTACGATTTTAAAAGCTAATACAAAACAAAAAACTATTATTTAATTTCTAACCTCAGCCTTAAAAGCATCGTAAATGAAAATGCAATACTTTGTACCCAAAATCTCACTCTGTTTTACTAATAATTTCCCGTCGTAGCAATGTCTCTGCTGATATCGAGTCGGGTACAGGTACAGACAATCAATGAATAATAGATGTCCAAAATAATTGTATTATCATTGTGGACTACGGACATAAAACTAGATTACTATATACGTTGTATTACGAGGGTATTAAAATTTCCAATTTCCTCTATTGACTGACAGTTCATTTCTCCCAGACGAGAAATACACGTTTTTTTATTAGAACATCAAAATTTTGGTTCAATCTGGATGTGCTTTAATATTTTCCAACCATTTTTAGCCTTAGGTGATCTTATTCATGTTCTTAATATATGAATCCAAATAACAAAGAGGAATGCATTGTCTCGAGAATCGTATAATAACACCTTGTTTTCTTAATTTTAGCCTTGACACGTTCTTCAAATGTTTATAATTTTCGAACAAATTTCAGCCTAAATGTTCTTAAAACTAGGCTCTAATAAAAGAAAAAACGTGTAAAAGAGGATATCCTCGGTGGCCCCACTCTTATCACGGTCCACTTTGTGTTCATGTTCCACATCTGTATCCGTCTGCAAAGTCATTATAAAAAACCAACATCCCCGAAAAAATATTTGCCCAATTGTTTGAAGACCTAATGAAGTCATTAATAATGTTTTTCAATTATATATCAATTAAGGAATCCATTTGTGTTAATGACATGCTAATGAGAGAGTTCATGACTAGGTTCCTACACGTTTTTTTATAAAAACATTGAAATTCGAAGAAGCCTTCTAACGTTCTTAGCATTTTTGGTTGCAAGCCTTAAAATGTTAAGTTCTTTAGTTCATGTGTACATAATCAAAAATTAAAAATTTGTTCTTATTTCTAAACTCTTGATTCTCCAAAGCCTCCAAATGTTCTTAACATGTTCTTAATTTTTTGACCTCGACGCCTTATGTTCTTATATACTTTGTTCTTTTTATAAAAAATGTGTATTTCAAGTTTTGTAAAGGTATTGTTCCGCTTGCTGATATTGCAGATTTATCGATAATCTTTTTACGTAATAAATTTTCAATTTCTTCCTATCAACATTCAAAATCATGGTGAAAACGTGATCGAATGAGGCCATTTATGATATTTTAGTGTTTTCCTATTCATTCAACATTTTCTTTTTCATCAAAATAGATTTTTGAACTTGCAGTACCTTTTATTTTCCAAGAGTCTTAGTCCGAATTTTAGTCTAAGATTAACACTTAAAAATTAAAACAAATTTTCTATTTGTTTATTTTTCCTGTAAATGTGATCGTGAAGAAAATCAAAACAAAACTTCTCAAATCCTAAACTATTTTTAGGTAATAGATTAGACCTATAATTACAATTTATAGACCGAAAGTTTGGTGTTAATCCACAGGTTAATTTATTTTCGATGTGTAATATTTTGATTTCAGTTTCAATTTCAACATTTTGAACATTTTGGAGGTGAATGTATTTTTGATGATGATTATAAAACACGACAGATTTGTATCAAATTTACATGTAATTCATGGATTTAATATTTTTTAGATGTTTGGTTTTGATATCATTTTTAGTTTCAATTTCAACATTTTGAACATTTTGGAGGTGAATGTATTTCTGATGATGATTATAAAACATGACAGATTTGTATCAAATTAACATATAATTCAGTCATGGATTTAATATTTTGTCTGGTTTTGTACTCAATTTCAAGATGATGAGATTTTAACAACGTCGAAATACCCATTGATACACCGCCGAAAGGATGTAAAAAAGTATTAATAAAGTATCAAATTAAATCTTTGAATCTGCAATACCATATTCTAAAGTTCCTTATTTTCCAATATATTTGTGCGGAAAGGACCATACCTTCTTAAAAGAATTTTAGTCCGATTAGATTCTTGTCCGATAAAATTTCAACATGATGAGATTTAACAAAGTTGAAATGCCGCCGGATGGATGTAAAAGTATTTGTAAAACTCAATTGCCAAGAAAATTGAATCTTTAAAGAGAAAAAGAAAATAGTCTTGTGATGTCTTGCGGTTATCGAAAACCTCATTCTCGTAGATTGGATATTGGCTTTTCCAATAAAGAAAGTTTGGACGGAGGCGAGTTTTGCATCATTATATTAATTTGATCACGTGATGATTCTTTTATTGGAACTTTCAGTTCGAGATGCTTATAATGTTTACATACAGAACAGTATAATTCAATTAACCAGTAAAACACGAGACATTTTCTTGACGTCCATGTGACGTTTTTTGACGTTAAAAGATGTTGTTTGGACGTTTGAAAGGTATTGTTTTGACGTCCATGTGACGTATTTTTGACGGTAAAAGATGTTGTTTGGACGTTTGAAAGGTATTGTTTTGACGTCCATGTGACGTTTTTTGACGTTAAAAGATGTTGTTTGGACGTCAAACGGAGGTTCTTTGCTTACTGGGTACACGTTTATTTTATTAGAACATTTTAACCGTAGGAAGCCTAACCTTTCTGAAATTCAAGCCTTAAAATGTTCTTAACATGTTCTTAATTTCACTGAAAAGAGCTATTTTAATTTAGCTATTTTCAAGCCCGCAATTTTCTTCAGAAATTATTATACAAGGCTTAAATGTTCTTAGCATGTTCTTAGTTTTCTGGCTTTTGTGTAACTTTATGTTCTTACATAATTGCTTTTCGAGTTTTCCAAATAAATGAATTTGTAGCAGTATTAAATTAAACTGAAATTCTAGGAATTAGATTCTTATACGAAGACCCCTGTTCTTAGGACAACAATATGAGAATATATTTTTGTCAGATAATCTACAAAAGACTGTTATGTTATTAACTCGTATATCTCGTTCAAACTTTGAAAGGTATAATCTACCTTAAGACCTTGAAAGTGTTTGATCGAAAACTTAAAAGCCTCTCACCAAAAATCAAAACATGAAAAAAATGACATCTCCCATTTTTTATCTTTAAAAGATATGAAAAACTTTGTTATTTATAATTTTTGGTCACTTTTTTAACTCTAAAACCATCATAAATTGCGTAGACCATACTTTCTAAAATCCTATCATAAATGATAAATTGATTTTGTCTAGGGGTTTAGGGCACGTGCTACACTCAATTTTATAATAGAACATCGAGCCTCAGATTTGGTGGTGAATTTTACAATTTTAACTCACAATGTGAGCATGGCGGAATTTTGCTTATTAAAGCTTAGACCAAAGGAAGCATTTTAGGCGTATATTTGAGGGTTGGGTGAAGTGGGAAATTTAAAAAATGTAGATCAAAGTTAAGAATACCCGAGTTTTGGCCGAGATTTACTGGGTTCGGATAAAAAGAAAAGAGTGTATTTTGATAATCGATTCGAAGCGTCATCAAAGACTATCTATGTATCGCAATTTATTTCCCTGTATATATTTTTTCTTTTCTTTTTTGTTGCTATGAAAGTTTTTTCTTTGGACCACTCTGAAGCACCTTTTCAACGAAAAATTCGAACAATATTTTCTTGAATTATATGTTTAAAAGAACCTGCTCCCCTGTCATTTCCATCAGAAAATGCCACCTACTTTGATCATTAGTACTGGCATATATAATACAGGAACTTGCGTTTATTGTTAAAAGTACAAATCACTCTTAAAACTCGTTTTCCTATTTAAAATCTGATCGAATTATTTCTCAAAAAATAGAAATTTCAGTCCAAAGCAAAGGCGGATTATTTTTATGTTTGAATACTTCTTTCGGAGTTTTCAGCCTACTGAGGAGCTTTCCTGGTTTTCATTGCAGTAAACACAACTTTAAATGTAATAGATTTTGCCGGAGTGTCCATCTTTTTCAACGTCTTTTATTTTGTTGCTTGTAAATCTAATTACTAACTGGGTGGAGAATTGGCTATTAAATTAGTTTTATAAAAAAAAGTACATATCAGGCGGAGAGTGTTGATTTCCATATAAGGAATATAGACGAAAGCAACACTCTCCGTCAAAAGCTCTACATTCTGTATCCGCCATTGCGCACGGCAACGATATAAAGAGGTATAAAAGTCATGTGGATTTTATTTAAAGAGACACTGTGGATCAACGTACTAATACCCCTTTAGCTTTATCAAGTTTGCTTTTAATGTCATCAGATAACAAAATGTGATAACCATTAATCTTATAGTGTGGTATAAAAAGATAATTGATATACCGTATTGAAATAAAGGGCCAATCAGTAAATCATCCATTTTGAATTAAAAAGGCAATGTACTATACATATAAACCTTTCTGTTGAGCTCATACCCTTCATTAGGTCATGTTGAATGAAAACAATCCATTCACTGTTTCTTGGTTTCATTCATTCGTTCGATCGAACTAGAGGAGAATTAAGGCCTTTAATTTGATTAAGATTTCTTTTATCCAGCTTCATGCATCTTAAAAACCCAACTCAAATTTCTATGTAAATATTAAAGCCAGGGACAGGGAAGTTTCAATACAGTGTGAGTCTATGGTTTTATTTCCAAAATTACTCCACGGATAGTAAAATAAAAGGGAAGATCTTTCCCTAAAACGACAAAAATTTAAGAAATTAATTAGTTAGTTTCGATGTGATCTTTACCTCTGACCCAATTTCATTTTCCTACATAATTTACAGAACTGTTATATGATAAGAACAAGCTGTGCCAGTAGAAAATTGTACAGGGAGTGATGATATGTGTCCGGGAATGAAATGGCTCATCATGTCGGGCGTAATTTTGTCGCAGAGGGATCAAATAGGTGCTTGCACGAGGGGTAAACCACTTCCGGAAAGGTGTACGATACTTTTTTGACTTTTTAATTTTTTTGTGATTTTTCTGTGATTTTTGATTTTTTGTTTTTTTGATTTTTTTGAGTGATTTACCCCTCGCGCATAGGATAAAACTGCTGCCCGGGGGTCGAAGATAAATATCCGGGGGTAAATAGTGTGAAATATCATATATCCTCCAAACCTACTGCATAATGTTTTCTACAAAAGCCCGCCATTAGATTAAGTAGTTTTTACAAAATTTACACCCCATCTATTGATTAAAACATGCTTATACTCCATTTTACCCCCACGTGCCTCCTTCAAATGAGAGATGTTGACATCAGTATAAAAACACGAACGTTTTTTTATAAGAACAAAGTATATAAGAACATAAGGCTTCGAGGTCAAAAGATTAAGAACACGTTAAGAACATTTGAAGGCTTTGGAGAATCAAGAGTCTAGAAATAAGAACATTTTTCATTTTTGATTATGTACACATGAGTTAAAGTAAGAACATTTTAAGAACATTTTAAGGCTTGAAACCAAAAAAGCTAAGAATATTAGAAGGCTTCTTTGAATTTTAATGTTCTTACAAAAAACGTGTAGAGAAGCTCCGCCGACGCGTTATGAAAAGTTCTACTGTATACGTTGTACAATCCTGTCTATTACAATGAAAACTCCCCCGGTCTCTCATCATCTGCTTTAATCACGAAAATAAGCTGTCTATTGGTTATTAAGCATTGCGCAATGTACGTGTGATGGATGGACAACCGTTTTATACCTGCTTAGCAAAGCCAACTACCTAATTGATCGAACAGTTTTTCAATGATTGACGCATTTTTTATATAAGAACATCTTTCCGCTTTTTTTAAGAATTTTCTTTGTTTTTAAAAGTTTGAAGATGTCAAGAGTTTTGTTCAACAGAGATAATTTAAGGACTCGAAAGCCTTTTTTTAGAAAAAATTGGACACTGGCGTTTCGATTTCGTTTTAAATTTTTCGTTTTTTCGTTTTTTAGAAATACAAATCTACTTTTTATTGGACTTTCTGAATTTGTTAAGAACACTAGAGCATACGTTCACCTCCTTGTTCTTATAGAGTACATAAGTTTATGATAATTGGTGTAGCTGTTCTCTTTCAAACTATTGTTTCAAAAAAAAAGTTAATACTGATTGACATCCTTCTGATAGGCGAGCGAGGAGCGTCATATAAATAGAAGTCTTTCAACGTTCAATTTAAAACAGTTATCAATCGTCAGCAAGTCAGCAAGTCAGCAAGAAAAGTTTTTTCCTTAAGGTAAGACTATTGTGTTTTTCTTCATTGATTGACTGTTTTTTTTTCTTTTTTTGTGCATGTCACTTTATCTGGGATTTCTTTTAATTGAGGGAAATCAAAGCACTTAAAACACAGTTGGAAAAGGCAGCCTTTTTTTGATGTGCCGTCAAAGTAAAAAAAAACGGAGAAAAATAAGGGATTCATTGATTTCTTTTTTTGATACAATCGATATCCTTGTTTTCCGCCTGTAGTACATATAGTAAGGCGGAAAGTAAAATCATGTGATAAAGCCTCTGTCACTTTCCGGGGGTATTTGCTCAAAATCCTGATCAAACAACACACATTAATCAATCAATCCAGGGGGTATTTTATCAATCAATGGGTCGGCGATAAATGATGCTCTATTGTATTATATGTCTTTGATGTGATTTTTGATATTTATAAAAGAGATGTGTAAATGGTCTGATAATAAAAATCAATTCATTCTTATTTTAGCATCCAGTCCGAAAGGTTAAACCAACGCAAAATCAACAAAATCAACACAAAATTGGAACGAAATTTCAAATAATTCAAAACTACAAAAGATGGATAAATATTGCAAACGTACCATTGGGTGTTCAAGCCTGATTAAAAACCTCGCACAAATGAAGAGAACATCGCCGAAGAAAAGTGCACAGAAGTATGTTAGTTCGAACTCGAATGGTTATCGAGGATACTCGAATGTTTTTAGCTCCGAATCGTACGGTTCGATCTACTCACGATCCTGTGTAATCGCAAGCAACTCCAGAAATAATAATGGTGGCAACAACAAGAACAAAACAAAAGGAACGAAAATCAACAACCGATTGTAGATGAAAAACTCTTTCATAATTTGCGTATAAAGGACGTACTTGGAGGAATTTTCCCTGTAGAAACCTACTAGAAGAGGAACAGTTTCAAGATCGTGCGATCAAATAGAAACCAACGAGGAACAAGTCTAAACCCAAAGACACATTCAACGTCCAAAGAACGTCGGAACAACGGGAAGAATCTATATATCGGCCGTGAGAACTTAAATTCTAGCCGAACGAACCAAACTGAGGATTGCTGTGAATTTCATTGTCAACTGTACTGATGTTAGCACTGCAAAGACAAAGAAACTTCAATAAGGGTTTGAACAAACAATTTTTGTCCAATGCTTAATTTTTTCAAGCAATTGTTTTCCGGAGTATCGAATTTTTTTTATTTCGATCACATTTGTTTTGTAAAATGTTTTTTTTATTCCAATCGATGTAAATATTGTAAATTTTGTAAATATCAGGCATAAAATTGTAAACTTCTGCGCGGCTTGTGTTTATATGAAAAAAATGAAATATATAAAAGTATAATGATTGATGATTCAAAAAATATATTGCTTTTTTTAATGAGGGGACATTTTGGCTGAAAAGCAGATGGTTTTGAGCTATTACCAAAAGACTGAAGCTGAAGGTCGATAGAATGGCTTCTTTTGAATGTACGCCGTACGTCATTTGTACTCTAAAGGTTAAATTTTTAAAACCGCTTTTAGGTTGCTTTCATTATTTTCAATTAGCTTAACATCACATTTGGTTCTACAATACACTTGAGTTACAAAACCCACTGAAAAAACCTAAATTTTTGACTGAAGTAAGATTTGTTTCAGTTTCATTTGTGCCTTTAGTGTCGGACGGAATCGAATAATTTTTCAAACAATTGTTAAAAAAATTGTTTTAATAACGAGACTTGATATTTTAAGTCCATTTGTAAGTGTCTGATAAATGGCTAAAAAAGAATGGAATATCCTTACTAGATCAACTGTCTTGTTTTTGTCCGAAAATGTTTGATTTTGAGATGGGCGAAGAGGAGTTTGTGGTTTTGTCTTAATTTTTCCTTTTTTAACTGAAATCCTCTTTCTGGTTCCTCTTTTTGATTGATTTCTTTCGCCTTGATCTTTTTCCTACGTAAATGGATTTTTCATGAAGCTCTAATCTTTTATTGAGCAATTTCTGGGAATCTTAAATTTATGTAAATAGATTTTTTATAGGACCCAAAGTTAAAATTTTAACAGAATACTAGTAATAACATTCAGTTTTAAAGATTATTCCGAATTATTTAGTTGAGTTTTACAATAAGAGAGAGATAATTTTTTGGAATCTGAATACAACTTCCGATCCAACGAAGTATAATGACAAAGTTGATTTTTGGTCAAAAAATATTGCTTACATCAGCAAAAACTCAGCAGCAAATGCAGATTTTTTTTGGCTCCCGGACTAAAATCGAAACTTATATCCTATCTAGAATCACTGTATCAAGTTTTATGTTTTTTTGCTGAAAATACACAATCATTTCACCATTGGTTCACACTATATGGGGTTGTTGCTGATACAATATTCTCCGGTTAGAAATAGAATTCACTGGCTGTGAGTCGGACCTTCGCCAGTCCACAATAATCCATTAGAATAAAAACCTGAAACTCTGGCCAATTCTTCTCCAAATTTCTCCACGAAAATCTCCAAAATCCCCAACCAATTTCCCATAATTACAATCTGTTTGAACTTTAACTGCTTATCAGCTGAACATTTTTAAAATTTCAAAAAAATGTCATCTCATCGGCCACAGAAACAATAAATCATTTAATAATTTATGTCATGATATAATAACTTTCATTATGTGTCCCGGTGTTTTTAAAGTACAAAGACCAAATACGTCCAAAAGTAATTTATTACCAGGAGAGGAAATCCCCAAATAAAATTATACACATGTCATTAATATAGCCATGCAGTCTTATTGAAAACTGTCGGAGTAAAATTTAAACTCTCATTCTGGTAATAAATCAATTTTTTGTCAAATAATTTAGTTAAAAATGTCATAAATCAGAGGTATGGATACAGAAGGTACTTAAAAATTTGACGGAGAGTGGTGCTTTTCTCCATACTCCTTATATGGGGGAAATCAAGACTCTCTGCCAAAATCTGTGAGAATCTTCTGTATCTGAAAATGCTAGTTTTCTTAGTATATTTTTGGTGAATGTTTTAGTTGAATGCGGTTTTCAGGAATCAATCAATCGCCAATTTGAAATCCGTTTTTAGCAAGACATAATGAGTCTTAATTAACCAGAGAGGAACTGTGACAAAGTGAGTAAATGTGTCTTCCGCCCATCAAATAATGCGATACTTTAGCTCCAGCTATCATTAATCATGCAGAGATGTTTCAACCCCCTGGTTAAAATGTTATCTTGGTTTAGAAGTGTTGTTATTAAGAAAATTTACGGGAGTATGGTTTTCGATTCTAAATAATGATCCATCAGTCATGATTTAAATGAGATTTCGAGAGAAATTGTAAATTCACTCTAAAATACTCTCTACTCTGGTTTTTGTCTGTTTTGCCGATAATTAATTGATTATCTAGATGTCAAAACTTAACAAAATGAACTAGAAGTGATTGCAGTAAAATAACAGGAAAACTAAAAAAGTTACGACTGCATTAATGAACTAAACAAGTTTTACCTCTGTTCGATACTACCAAAGATATCGTAAAGTAGGGACTCTTATTTTTTATTTTGATATTATATTATATAGAATTGGAAAAAAATGTTATCTCTCGAAATCCATGCAGTTTTCGAATAATTCGAGTTTTAAATTAGTACTCAATAAAGTCAATTAAAGGCCTTTTAGAACTGTTGCCATGGATTAAACAGCATTAAAATCAGGGCGAATCTCTTTGAATCAAAGACTTGAAATAAATATAATCTGTCCTCGGCCTTATCAGTAACGTCAAAAATCGCAGTGAGCCAATCAGTCTATACTATATACACAGTCAGTCCTATGCACGGTTTTTTAATTGAGAATTTAGTACAACTTTTTTCAAAACAAAAGTAAGACACGATGGCTGACGAAATTGAACGGCTTCAAATTGAAGCACTGAAATACAAGCCGATTCAAATAAATACTGACAATGAGCTTTTGGGGTATGTTAATTAATTTGTTGGGTTCATTAGATTGATTCTAGATGTTGAAATGTCATAATAAAAACACGAAAAACTCGAAAAGGAGGTTCAAAATGAAAGTAACTGCTCTCGTACACTTGTGCACGTTTGGCATCGCATCTTAGCGTGGTTGTTGCGTTATGTAAACATGTTTAGAACTCTAGTGTTCTTGTGGTAGTGCCGCTGATTAATACCATAATTTATAAATTGAATAAATTGCTCTGGATGTAGAGATGTTATAGCAAAAACACATGATTAATACCATAATTAAGCTTGAACTTATGCAAATAAGAGCATTATAGATAAAAAGAACCGACTTATTTGAATAGCTCAGTAATCTAGGACCTTTAGGCAATCTTTCGAATCTAGGACCTTCAGGCAGTCTTTCTAATCTAGGACTTTCAGAAAGTCTTTCGAATCTAGGACTTTTAGGCAGTCTTTCGAATCTAGGACTTCTAGACAATCTTTCAAATCTAGGACCTTTAGGCAATCTTTCGAATCTAGGACCTTTAGGCAGTCTTTCGAATCTAGGACTTTCAGACAGTCTTTCGAATCTAGGACTTTAGGACAGTCATTCGATTGATTCCGGTCAACCGGCTCGGCTATCTATTAACCGCCGGATGGGCCCTCTGGGGTGGGCCAGGTAGGGTAACCATCTGCATTATATATTTACCGTTTCCGAGTGCTTGGGAGGTATTTGGAGGTTAGATATAAAGCTGAATCGTTGAAATAGGCTAAAATGAACATGGAATTAGTGGGGGTCGAACTGAGAGTTCCTGGTACTGGTACGTGGTGCTTAGGCCACCGGACTATTACTTCTGTGAAAAGTGAAGAATTGAGCACATTGGCGAGGTTACGCAAGGGGCTATTTAGGACGTTAGACGCGTGTATGTGTGCCTGTGCGTAGGTTTTCGTTTACAAGTTTTGTTTAGACAAATTATGTACAGACCGACATACACGCGTCTAATAGTCCCTTGTATAACCTCGCTATTTTCCTATTTCTAGAACTTTGGCTGGAATGAAAGAAGATTTTGAAGAAGCAAAGAAGGCTAAAATGAAGGGTGTTTTAGATGAGGCATATGTTGGTATCAAAAGGTATCTTAACAAGCGTGCAGGTATTGACAAATGGAACAACGGTGTTTATAAGGTAATGTAGACTGGAGTCGTTTATGACGTAAAATTTATTTAAGATAGCTTAAAAAGGCGTTTAAAACAAAATCGATAAAACATGTTTTTTGAACAGTCAATTTAAAGGAAACAATTTTGATGGTTTTTAAATTTTAGATTCAGTTTTACTCAGTCATAGAAGGAAGCTGTGATCCACATGCATTACCCTTTAATCAAGAGCGGGTTAACTTTTCGAAAAATTATAAAAATTACGGTTTTTGAGAAATTCACGAAAATTATATCCTTTTTTAAAAAGATTTTCGAATTGATTTGAGAAAGGAATCCTTAGAACGTAACTGAAAGAAAGACTCTGTATGAGTGATATCGAAATGGCGGACGTTAAAAAAAGAATGCTTTCTTTGAAATCAAAAGTTATCGATCCAGCAAAATGCACTGCAGATAAATCACTTCATCAACAAGTCTTGAGAAACTCACAGACAACATTGAATCGACAAACCAAAACCTTGGTAATAATCAAACATTCACGGATCCGATCCAAGCAGCGGACTACTTTCTGGAACGAGAATACTGCGAATTTTCACTTTTCGATTCAACTCGCCACGAACCTGTGCTCATGCCACCTGTATTTTGCTCAAACCAATATACAAAAAAGTCTTTTGTGCCTCTTCTGGATTATGGCATCAAGAAACAAGTGTTGAGAACTTTGGATAATTTATTGAGGGAATTGCTAAATTATTGGTTCACCAAACGGCTAAAAACATTTTTACAACATCAACAGTTTGTTTGTTCAAAGCTGTATTGCTGAGCTTTCATCCAAGTCACTAGGATCACAGCTTCAAACTACTCTTCAAATTTGCCTCCAGAAACTACCAAACAGTGGCGGTAAGAAGAACCTCAAACGTGAAGTTGAAAACCTAATCAAACAAAACCCACCTGAAGATTCCAACTTGCAATGGTTTTTCGAGTTGCAGCTATCTGACTGTGGTGAAGAAATCGAACACACATTCTTTGATCGACTTGTATCCATGGAAGGAGACATTCTGAATGATACAGTCATCCTTCAATCAGTGTGCTTTTTAACCGACGTCGAAAAAAAGAAACACCAAGAGTTTGACCTCGTCATTTTTTCTTGGTCAAGGAGACTTGTCATCGGGGTTGAAATGAAGAGTCAACTCACCGACACTGCTTTTGATCAACTCGAAAAGTACCACTCGCTGTTCGAAGAAAGATTGGATGACCAATTTGGTTCTGACTGGACATTTTTTCCAGCCATTTGTGTTGGAAAAGATACTCAGATGTTCGAAAGCCTTCACTACATCAGCATGAATACTGATATCGATCTTTGGTTGTCATCGGTACTAAACAGATTCCCAGAACCGCAAAACATTCAGATGCCACTCTTGTCACCGATCGACAGACTACGAAACGTCTTGAGATTGGTGATTTTTGGGAATCTTATATCAAAGAAGGATCAGGTAGCACCAATCACCACTACCAATTGGGTGAAATATATTAGCGGTGCTATCGATTCAGTGTCTACCACCGACAATATTTTGTTCCATTCTAAAGAGCAATTACCAGCTCTTATTGGAAAAGATCCCAAGTACAAGAGAGTGCTCATAAATGGTGGCTGGGGTACGAGTAAAAGCTACCTCCTTCGACAGAAAGCCATCATGCTGAGTGAAGATCCAAGATTTTCTGGTCGAGCTATGTATGTTTGCCAGGCAAGAAATCACTATAATTTGTTATATTTCCAGACAAAACACACTTTGCGACAGTACGGAATCATGGTTGTTGAGATGATGATTCATCAACGATGTAAGTATGGCACCTTTTTATAAGAACCATTCCAAACGAAAGTCTCAACTTGAATTAGTTTTTCGTTGGCCTTTACTTTTTTATTGATTCTCGAGTGTTTTTTATCTCTTTTTATGAAGTATCAAAGACTCAAAATAATTGGCAGATGATAGTATTCCAAATATGAGTTGGGAAGATCAGCAATATTTTCATACTTTAAATTTTGTAGAAGGAAAATACTCCAAACTTTCCAAACCCAAAGGACATAATTTCATACAACTGCTGATATAAGTGTTAATATATTGTTCCTTTTTTCTTCAACCATAGCTTTCTACACTATCAAATAAAATTATCTCACTTGGAGTGCAAGCACTTTTTATGACGAATACAATAAATTTCGTAAAGCGGATTCGATACAGGTTGAGGTTATGTGGGTTGCACCATGCGTAATAGAGTTGTCACAAAATACACTTTTTGATAATTTCAGTACCATCAGCTTAACGCACAACCTCCGTAATAGTCGAGAGATAGTGATTGAAACAAAAGACAATTCAAGAAATATAATCTTAGTTAAGATGAAGAGCAGTGGTTTGGTGATGCCACCACCTAATTTCCCACGTGGTTGTTGTCGAACAATGCCCGATCAATCGATGAAGCATTAGATAAAGCAAGACAACTGACATCTGATGGCATACTGGTCATTGATATCACTAATTCATTACATTATGGAAAATATATCAAGAATGCACAAGATGGGTCTTGGGTCTTGGAGAATCGATTTTGATAGAACAACAAGTTCACCATATGAATATCTATTGAATGGTGGAGTGTTGGTTGCCGGTGGTATCTATGTACACGGTTTTGAATGGCCAACAATTTTTGTTCATCAAAGCAACTCTACCATTTTGAACTCACGTCTTGCGTGTTAAAAATAAAAAGATTATGTCAGAATTTGTTTTGAGTTGTATAAACGACTTTGATTGGTTAAAATAAAAAAATGTTGCAAAAAAATTCTCTCAAGAGGTGAGGAGACAAAAGTTTTTATATGATTCAGATTTGCAACATGAAATCTTTGTTGCAGCAACAAAAACATTCAGTCAAAAAAGTTACACTTTTTGTTGCAATCGCATGAAAAATGTTGCCGTGTCCCCGTACCTTAAAGCACTTTTTTATTACTTATTATTTATTATTATCAATTTTGATTTGAATTAATGCAAAACAAGAACCACAAAGAGTTTGTCAGTTTATTTCAATGAGTGTTTATTTCAATTTTAATTTTAAATTAAATTTAAATTTATTTCAATTTATCCCATGAGTCCACGAGGCAGCAACTTTCAAAGAGTTTTGAATTTTTCTCATAATCTATTGGTATTTTACTCTCTTCAGACTTTTTTGCATTTAAGCTTTTTATGTATATTCTGGGTAGAGGAATCTATGCGGCTTTTGTTATTTTAACGCCTAAAAAATGCGGCTTTACTTCAAAATACCACTCAGAAAAGAATGATTCGACATTTTTTGCATTATTCTAGATCCAGTCATACATCATACCAGACTAATTATTTTCTTTAACTTTTAGGGACACTCATATAAAGCCTACTTTAACCAACAAAACGATGATGAGGCACCTCGACTTCTTCTAGAGTTAAAAAGTTTGATATTGAAAAGGTACTTTTTTAAAGCAATTTTCTGTTTTAGGGTCCGAATTCACTTCCATTCTCAAGGATTAATTATTATGTGACCCGGACCATCACCTGGGGTAATTAGCGACGCGAGAGCTGAACTCGCTACGGTGGTCGATTTGGGTGGGGTTCGAACCCACAACTTTCCGATTTGGAAACCAGTGCCCTTCCACTTTGGCCACCGCTCCCCAAGTATCAAGAATGAAATTTCATAAAAATTATAATTGTGTCGTCTAATCGGTCCAATAAAATCTTGGATAAAATTGATGAAAGAAAGAGTTGTTGGTATTAAAAACTCGGGACAGCTGTTTCGATGTCAATGTCTCTTGTTTCAACATTTCATACCTACAATGTTTCTATATATAAGAACAAGCTAAGAACGTTTTAAGGTTTTAAAAGTCAACAAGTTAAGAACACCCTAAGAACATACATTTCAAGCCTTCTATTGTTATTATTATCTATAGTAAGATATTTCACAGGTCTATTGACCTCTACGAAACAATCTTTTATATAATTTACAATTTATGGAGATATTTTTTCCACTCGTTGACCAGTTGTTCTTTAAAGTTGGTAATAGTTGTCGTGGCCACAACGTCAGCCCCTAGACTATTCCACGGGATCGACACTTCTGTAATACAGCGAATTGGTTTGATATCCTCTAATGCCATTGCATTGTCAGCAAAGTTTCTTTGTAGCTCGTGATTGTACTGATGTTGCGGACGCTTACGAAAAATGAATTTAGGATGGTAAAGATTTATTAAGAAATCACTTGAAAACAGCTTAGATGGCTTTATTTTAGTAACATTTATAAGAGCTTGTTTTCAAAAAAGTTAAGAACAACCGAAGGCTTTCTTCTTTGCTAGTGATCTTATAGAAAAGAACGCATACCTCGAATACCTGTTTTACTCCACATTCTAACATAAATTAGGTCGGTTTTGTACTGGTTGGGTTTGGATGCTTAAATATCAAATACTTTTTTATGTTTTGTAGAAATGCAGAGAACACAGAAGAGGTACTAGCAATGGCTAAGAAAAATCTTCCACAGGGGTAAGAGACAGAGCTATTTTATTTTGATTATTTAACCTTTAGACGAACGAATGATCAATATGCCAAAATGCCCTAAAAGGCTGAGACCAAGAGCTTTTTCAATGATACAAAAGATATGCCTAAAATATAGTACTTTGATCACAATTAAATAAACTAATTGATGAATATATTTCTATCTTGAAAGAAAGGTCTTTTTAAATTTGCTCAAATTAATTTGATGTTAGTAAAGTCAAATATTAGCAAGGTTACGCAAGGAGCTATTTAGGACATTTAGACGTGTATGTCGGCCGGTCGGTCTGTACATAGACTTTCGTTTGCAAGTTTTGGTTAAACGAATTATGTACAGACCGCAACAGACGCGTCTAAATAGCCTAAATAGCCCCTTGCGTAACCTAGCTATTGCTGCCATAGGCGACCAGGCATCTTTAAAGAGAACACGTATGTTTTTTTTTCATTCTGTGTTCTTCATTTAATTTTGATTTATTTATTTATATCTCGTAGCATCTACGATAGTATGGAGAGAATGCTGAAGAAAAACTACGAAAATGATCTAATTGACTTCGGGGACGATGGAGAACGCAATGACGAACGTAATTACCAGCACTGTGATGATCAAAGTGTAGACGATGATGTATTTGTAGACACTAACAATCAAGGTACTATATTGAATGAAAATTTCAAGTTCGAAAATCTGCGAATTTAAAATGTCGCGAACAATGCTCAATTGTGCAAAAAACGAGTAATTAATCCGAAAAATACGCTAAAAGCATAGTGGTGAAATAACCTTTTCTCTTGGATACTGCAAAATTGCATTTTGGCTTCAATCGCTAAGTTAAAATTTCTACGAAGAGTTCGGATCAAATTTATAATGATCACTAAGAGAAATTATTTTTTGGGATCACTAAGTCTTCTCCTAGAGACGAGACCATTTTAATTTGTTGTTCTACAGGCATATCGCCAGTTATAAATAGGTTGGGTCGGTCGGTCGGTCGGTAAAATAAAAATATTTTTATTCACTTTATGGGGTCGTAAGGCAATGGAAATAATTTTCAACATTTAATTAGCTCGCAAATGACATTTTCCCCTTGGTTATTAAAATGTTATTTGAATTTTAAATACGCTAGTGCTCTTGCTTGAACCCTTTAAAAGTTTCGGTTTTAATACGATTTTCAGACTTATTACTATTTACAAATCCTAGTTTTTATGGTAACAGCAAAATTTGATATCATTTTTTCGTTTTTAGCAAAAACAGGGTCGGTCGGGCCTGTAGAACAACAAACAAGATTCGCAAAAATACGACTAAATATTTCCCTAAAATTTGTGCTACAACGAGCCATATAGCTAATGCAATATGTTACCTTCTATGACTCTTTAAAAATAAAATCCAAAACAATTTTAACCTACACTAACTCACAATAAACTGGCACCGCTTCTATAAATGAACACATAAAAGCTTTTTTTAATTAAAAGAATTTTTAACTATAAAAATAAGCTCCGCAGAAAACTTCATGATTGATAATGGAGACATTATAAAGCATATTATCCAGCTAGGTATATAAGAGTTTTTTGAAGCCATACGAATTGATAGAATTGATAGAACGTTAATTATACTGTAAATCAATAATAGCACCTTATTGTCAACTTGTAAAAATATAAGAAATTTGATTGGCTAAGAGAGAAGCCATAAATCCGATATTTCATATTTTTACACGTACAAATACGAGACCACGTTCAACATGGAGATCTGGTAAACGAGAGTTCAACTTTATGCTCACAGTCTCTTCATTTGTTTATAATCCCCCCCCCCCTTTAAAACAATGGTTAACGACCGTTCGATTTTCTATTCGAATGTTTAGATGTCAATTTCACTCAAAATAAAAAGAGAGAAAAATATAGAGAAAAGAAAAAAAACAAAGAGCAGAGAGAGAAGGAAAACATTTATTTTTTCAAGTTGACAATAAACTAGTTATCACACTTTACTCGTACAATATGTGAA
>JAUJPO010048907.1:0-15766 GCA_032270745.1 Tiaropsis multicirrata
TGCGTCTTTGTGCCAAAAATCAGAAATAACTAATGAACCAATCTCGAGAAAACTTCATAACAGACGGACGAACGAACAAACGAACAACGGTTAATTTATAGGACCTCCAGGTAGGTCCAATAAAGCAATCAAAGAGAAGAGCATTTTTCAATAAACTTCAGAGTTCCTTTTGTTAGAAAAGGGGGAATAATGAATTCATCTTTCATCCTTCTAAAACAGCCATCTATGAACTTCGCAAATGTATTTAATGGTGTCATATCGTATCCAATTATACCAACATACATCATCAAATTAAATATGAATAAATAAATTTATTAATAGGATTAACTAGGATTCATATTTAGTGAACCTGCCATTATTTTTGTCAATAAACGCCATTTTGTCATGAAAATTACAGCAGTAGAATAATTAATTAGCTTCATTCTTCTAAAACAGTCACCTCTGAACTTCGCTAGCTATTTGAGGACGTCAATTTAAATCCAATCTTACTGACTAAAAAAGAAATTAAATTAAATTAATGGCTACTCTATAAACATAAAAAAGAAAGATATTGGGATATTTTTCAATTTTAATCGATTTTTAGCTTTTTAACAACTTGTAGATTTTTTCTAGTTTGATCATTTTTAACTGATGATGATTGTTGTACGATAGTCGAAACGTTTTTAAATAAATTCTTACTATTTTCAAAATAAAGCTTCTCAATTATTTGTTTATATACTTAAAAGTTGGTAGCCTAAAGCAACATTTTTACAATCTTACTGACTGCATCAAATTTAGCATGAAAAATCCTTTTTATTGTAAATTAAGTTGAAATTGGAAAACTTCATATTTTAAGAATCCGTCAATATTTTTGTCAGCAAGTGTTATAGCAGTCGACATTGGAATTCAGCCGAGAATTTTGAAAAAGAATTTCGTCCAACCTGCGTCCCACTTGCACGTCCCACTTGCGTCTCACTTGTGCGTCCCAGCGTCCCGGGTCCCACTTTTCCAGTATGCCTTTTTGAAATAGTTTTCTCACATATTTTAATGCTTTGGTAGTTAAACACCAAATGAAAAAGAATAAACAAAGAAAAAATTCAGCCCGGGCAATTACAGAAAACAGTCCGCTGACTCGTAAGGCGTCTCCGCTGTTATAGTTTTTAGTCATACAATTAAAGAAAAGAACTATACTGTTCTAAACTATTTCTGAACTATTTTTGATATCAATGCATGGTATTCACCTATGAAACAGTTTAAGTGACCAACAAAGAAAGTACTTCATAGAAATCTTTATAGAAACAGTCATTACAATGGACGCGGAAGTGTTTCCTTGAAGAAGGTCTTTCATTATATATTGTTTATTTGTCCGTGTCAATTATGTATGTAATTGCCTTAAATATAAAAAAAGTAACGAAATACATAGTTAACATTAGTTTTTGTTAATGAATTCAAGCAATTTTTGTAATTCCATCACCATGAAACAAACCTCAATCATAATTAACAGAATTATTCCGAAAACGACTCATAAGCCAGTCAACACAAAATGTGTTTTTAAACGACCGGATTACGTCATTTTAACATCATCATCATGGACATCAGATAAACATTAAAAAGACATTGCTGGAAAAGGGGCTAGTTTCAAAGCCTAAAATGATTCTTTGATCAAAAATATAAAAATGCAAAAATGACAATGCCTTTTATTTATACCTCTAGAGAAAAGGTTTCGCAACTAGGACTGGATCTACTATAAAAGGGGAACATGGTTCAACCAAAAGCATGCAAACTCAAAGATCTACGAAAAGTGGAAAGACAAAAACACTTCAAAGAAGATTATTGAAGACGGCAACACAAAATGAAACTTTCTTGGCTGACACTATTTTGCATGGTCCTACTAACTTTCATAGCAGGTATAACACTTTTTGAATTCTCTTATTTCCTCTTTGATAGTAACCTGAAGTGGATTAATTTTCGCGTGAACTTAATTTCGCGAAGTTCCCTGTTTTTGACCTAAATTCTTTCATTTTCCTAGGAGATTCGGGCAAAATTCATATTTATTTTGTTATCTTTTAAATTATATTCTTATAGCCGAACAAATTAACAAGAATGTAGATGATCAAGTTTTGGATGAAATATCTCATGGGGAATTACCATCGAAAATAAATAAAGATTCAACATCCAATGAAAATGAAAACGAACTTGAAGAAGATTTAGACAAAGAAGATCCTGGGGATGACAGCGATGATGATGATAATGACATAGATGATGTGTTGAATGTACCAAATGAACAGGATATTCAAGTTACTGATGCAGCTGGTTCGCTCAATGGTAAGTTAACCAGCAGACCCAGAAGGTTGTTGAAATCTTTTCGAAGTATCGGATAGGCTTTTCCACAAAGAAATCCGTATCCCCAAGTTAAGGCTATCGATTTTTTTAACACCAGCCCCCTGGTCATCCTAGGATATTGAAAATTTTAGACCCCCCAGATATTCTATATCCTCAACAGTGGCGGTACTAGTACGGTTGTTTCTGGAAAAGTCCATGTGAGGTTGATTTTAGTCAATTAATGCGATGTGTAGAAAAATAAATAGACTGTTAAACCGAGCTTTCTTTGGTGAATACCTCTAAAATGATAAAAAGCATCGTAATTAAAGAATACTTTTTTTTAAATAGAGCAACAAAAAGATCCTTTCGGCGGTAGATTACTCATTCGTGGAGCTCGAAGCGCATTCCGTACATTTCGACGGGCTGGTGGCTTCCGAGGAATCCGACGTTCTTTCCGTAGAGTTCGTCGAACAATCCGAAGGTTTCGTGGACGTGGAAGACGGGGACGTAGAGGTGGAAGACGTGGACGTAGAGGCGGAAGACGGGGACGTAGAGGCGAAAGACGAGGACGTAGAGGCGGAAGACGGGGACGTAGAGGCAGAAGGCGTGGACGTAGAGGCGGACGACGGGGGCATGGAAGATTTCGTGGGTAATTCAAATGATCTTCAACATTTTGCTTATCTTTAATATTCATATAGAATGCACTCGACTGTGAAGGAGTGTGGAAAGAGTTTCAAATCCTTCTCTACACATTAGTCTGAGCTGCCTAGTCTATTTATCTTTCGTGGGTTACTTTATTTTACGTTTATCATATTACACATCATTTTGTACTCGATTTTGTACTTTACTGCAAGAAAGAGATCTATAACGAAATATCTTTTGGTGAAAAACAAATCTATAGGCGTTGAAATTATTTCACCTTTCCAAAACATGAAACATTTTATGGCTCACGAGGCCAAGGTGGATAACATAGGCTCTGAATAAACATCACAGTCGATTTTTCAAATCAATCATTGGTGTCATTATGTGTTCAAACTTTCAGTGTAGTAACAAAGCTAATTTTAAAACAATCTGATTGGTTGAGTCAAAGGTTGACTCAGGCTTGTCATCCGTCTGATTCTACAGCCGAGAAAGGGTGAGAACCGGGTGTAGCTTCCGATCCTAATCTTGACATATTCTGCGCGCACCATGATCTGCCCTAAATGGATGCAGTGAATATGAAGATCTGGAAAGATTGATCAGCGAATTTTTACAATCAAGGGTACGACCTGAGCACTAATCAAAGTCACGTGGCTAAGAAATCGGCGAATCTGAATCCTTTCTTCAAAGGAGGTCACCTCTGAGATTAGCGGACCCTTTGGTCATACACCAACCACGACCGACCGTTTTCTAGTCAAATTCTCATAATAAAAGTTTCTAAAAAGTGGACACTTTCACAATAAGGATTTTTCCTGGAAAAGTTTAATTTAAAGATAATACTCACCATAGCACCAACTGCTCTCATAACAAAATGACCATCAGGCGATGACGTTATCAACCATCTTGAATGACAAGACAATGAGATTTGACCACCTGGTAACGCATGCGCTTGATATGTCATCGAAGCATCAAGGACGGTGTTGGTACCTGGTGTTGTTGGCTGTTCCTGTGAAAACATACACCTTTTTTATTAGAACATTTCATCATTTTGCTTAACGTAACGATATTAGGTCGAAAGGGCGGAATCGCTGTTTGAAACTAGACTTTTTATAGACCGAGTTCGTGGTGAAAAAAGAATATACTTACTTGATCATCCAAATTGAATTTGACAACCCTTTTGCCTTGGTGAGCCAAACCAAAAGCTGTTGAATTGTTAACAATGATGACGTCGTAAATGTATGATTTCAAAACGAATATTTTCTTTTGAATGGAGATGTCTTTGAATTTCTTGGTATCGTCAAGAAAAAGCGACGCCGCACCTGTTTAAAAAAGACATAAAAAACCGTATTTCAATAATAAAAGTCGGTATCCCCACTGTTGAGGATATATGATATCAAGCGGGGTTTAGAATTTTCTATATCTTAGGATATCCAGGGGTAAGAATTTAAAGACCAAGAATATCCAGGGGAGTTCGAAATTTTCGGCACGGATATCCGGAGGAAGGCTGGTGTTAAGAAAGATTGATATCCCCAACAGGGGGGAGGGGGGAGGGGTACAGATTTCTTTTAGAAAAACCCAATTCCGGACTGGGACTACACTCTGTCCCGAGCATCTCTCTATTTCGAATTAAAATCTTGGTCCCTTTTTCTCTTTATTTCAAACTTTTAAGAACTAATCAACGTTCTTACTTTGAACTGCTGATGGGCTGCTGACTCGGCATATGGTCTCGGTATTACCCGAAAAATATATTAAAACGACCAATTGGCTTTAAAAACATAACTTGCACGTATGAGTTGGTAAAAGATCATTATACGCTAACTTATTACTAATATTATTAATACGCTACCTTACCTTACTTACAGGTACCCTCCAATTCTAAAGAAGCTTAGGTCCATTTTAATTTTTTGCCCAGTGATCCGAAATATGGACATAGGTAATTTCACTAATCATCTAAAGTTGAACATTTCAGATTTTAGTTATTGAGACAAAGAGAGCAATGTTTTTTTTTAATTAAGGCTCTCAGGCCTTAGACTCCTTTAAAAATAAGTCCATTGGTTACCTTTCAGTAGATTATTAGTAATAGTCATTTCAACAAGATGATTGGAAGCTGGTTGATGACCAGACGTACTCAAACCAACCAAGATCTTCCAAGAAAGATGGCCTGCTTCTTCTGCTTGTTCATCTTTTAGCGCTTTGATATCCATACAAATCACATCACCGTTCACATCTAAGATTAAAGAAAACACGGTGAGCCAGGTTGTACAATGAAAAGGTCACCACGTGTTCAGTGGGTACTTTTTTTTCTTTTAACATTATGTGTGGTATACCGGGTGGTCCAGAAAAAGTATACAAGTTTGACGCAGAATTTCAGGTAAATGACAATAGATTTTACCATAAATCTTTTTTTCAACATGTAGTGGAATAAATAACTTAAATTTGGTTAAGTGGATCAAAAGTTATAAACAAAAAACAAATTTCAAACTTTCAAAAAAGCATGAAAAATCGAAAAAAAACAGTGAACTAAACTTTCTCATGAGATTCGCTTCAATTAACTTACAAAACGGTGGAAATCCTTGTTAAAACTGTTTTCAATATTGAAAAATCTTAACAATCCTGAAGGGAATTGAAAAAGAATCCCAAAAAGATTATTTCAGTAGGCACATTCGGAGAGCTGATATTTGGTGTCAGGATGGGTGAAAATGTAACCAAAAAGTTGAGGGAACTGAAAGAAGCAATTAGATGTGAATCGGTAAATTTAGATTCTGCCATGATAAAGCAAGCTTTTCAAGGAATAGTGGATCGCGTAAATGGTAATACTTTTTTTATGAAAGAAAAAATTATTAAAAACTTCTTTTCCCATTAGTTATTTCTCGAGAAAAAGTTTTGTTCACTGTTTTAGCCATTTTTCGTGCTTTTTTGAAAATTGAATTTTTTTTCTCTTTTGATCCACTTAACCAAATTTAATGTATTGATAGACCAAAATTTAAATTAGTTTTTCCTCTACATGTTGAAAAAAGATTTATGGTAAAATCTATTTTCATTCATCCACAATTCTGCATCAAACTTGTATACTTTTTTCTGGACCACCCGGTATATCCATAAAAAAACAACTATATCCAGTTTAAAATCATAAAGAACTGGTAAAGAGAAATCAAGTTCCAGTGGCCACTAGCCGTTGACCTAGAAGACTGTACCAAAACCTACTATTATAACATTAGTTACGATAAAAAAAGTAGGATTTGGTACAGGCTGTGGTTAACATTGATTCTTACCGATGTATCCGAAAATTTGAAACTTTGAAGATAACGTTGGGTCACAAAAGAAGAAATGGCCATCAGTTGATGACGTCACCATTACAGTCCCAGTTTCGTCGATTCTGAAGAAAATAAATAAAACACATTTGTTTGAGGATCTGGCATTAACTGGGTTGCTCTCTACGATACTAGCAAGGTTATGCAAGAGGCTATTTAGGTAGTTACACGCGTCTGTGGCGGCCTGATTTTAATACTTAACCTCACAATGGCTTGAGGTTTCTAGCTATAAACGGCGCAGCGGCCAGAGAAAAACAGCGGCGGAGAAGTTTAGAACAAACAAAGTCGGTTCCTTAATCTAGCGCAAATTCGCACGCGCGGAAATATCTGACGCGCCTGAATATCACGCGGCTTTTATAGGATTATTTATTGGATGGAGGTTTTGTCTTGGATTAGAGGATATTCTAGTGGGCGGGTGTAAACTAGACTCGATAAACAGTCACTGTATCTACACTACTTGTTAGATTTCACTATAGTCTAGCATACAGACTTCACTATAGTCTAGCATACAGACTTCACTATAGTCTAGCATACAGACGACATTTCACTATAGTCTAGCATACAGACGACATTTCACTATAGTCTAGCATACAGACGGAGTAGAATTATAAAGTAAGGAAGACTAGGCACGTAAATGTTTACTGACTACAGGACTACAAGAATATATAATTACATAAACAAACTACTCCCGCTGATAAATTTCACCGTATCGAATAAGATTACGTCATATAAACGATTCCAGTCTAATTTCACTACGGTATCGAACTTTCTGCTTCAAATCTTTGTTTGAAGTAAAGACAATATGGAGCAATATCTGATGAAAAGACTCAAATATACCATGAGCTCTTAAAACATAGTAGTAGCATTGATCGACGAATCCATTCTTAAGATAATAAGATTTCTCTTGAATATTCCCTAAGCAAGGTATAGCATAATTATATACGTCTTTCATTTTTAACTCCGTTCTTATCTTGAAGAAGGCTGTTATAGTCCAAGAAAGTGTGCATCAATTGTGCGTTTTTGAGTAGAGAGTATGAAATTTGATACCTATTACATTAAGGGGTAGCTGGTAGGAAACATTTCAAGCCTCAGACCCACTTCTGGAACACCTGTTTGTGTATTTTACAGACCAGATAGCTCCAAGTCAAGAAAAAAAATAATAGTAGAGCATACTTGATGAATTGCACAGGTCCTTCGTGCAATTTCTTTTGATAAACACATCTGGGAGAATCACGCTTAGTAACATCAATTACAGCGATGCAACCACAGGCTGTTCCAACAAAGATGGTAGAAGATGATGGAGAACAGGCTAGACATGTCAACTGAAAAAGTGAAAACAAAAAATGTAAAGTTAAAAGGAATACTACAGAGACGGATACAAAAGGTACTCAAAGATTTTTTCGGAGAGTGTTGACTTCCAAATAAGGAATATGAACAAAAGCAAACACTCTCCGTCGTCAAAATATTTGAGAACATTCTGGATCCAACACTTTATGTACTGAGGTGTAAAGAACTTTTACAAAATATGAAAGTCAGTGGTACTTTTCAAATATTTTGTGAACATCGTTCTATTTTGTAATTCTAAAGCTTTTATTCTCTGTAACTCTGTAACGAAGTAACTGCAAAGAACTATCACCAAATTTTAAGGTCTTTATTATTAGTACCCTTTAGAATACTTTGTAGTGTGAACATTGTTTTAACTTGTAATTTGAAAGTTTTCATTTAAACTCTTTCTCTTTCTGTTCATATTTTGGGCATATGCGGGGCATGGGATTTATAGCGGGCTGAGTGGGCCGAGTAGACGATTTTATTGTCCGTTAAAAGAGGGAAACGAAAAAATTATGTTGCTGAGGAATATAAGAATCTAAGACATATTTTATTTGCGAGGGATAGCCATGGGTGCTATATAAGCTATACCATCACTATGTAAGATGACAATAAAAGATCTTTCGATGATTCTATATAACATATTATTTTCTACCTGAGTGTTGAGATTACACTTCCCAACACATTTTCCATCTAAAGATGTGAATATGGAAACCAGACCTTCTGATCGTCCAACCTAATAAAGTAGATATTTTGATAACAATTCTTATAGAATGAAAAAAGCGTACTTGGGCCAACCCTAAAAAAAAGTTCGTTTCCGCGTTACCGGCCAGGTGAGAAATCTTTTTAGATCACCCGGCCGCGAAAAAAATAACGAACTTTAGAATGGGGGTGAGAATTTCTGAAATTTTGAAAAAGCAAACAAACAAACATAATTAACAAAAAAGTTATATTTTTTGAACTGAGACACACCATCACATCCTAGAATAAAATGTAAAACTAAAATTTTCCGGCCTCCCGCATGAGTATTTTTCTCTTCACCCGGTAACGCAGAAATGAATATTTTTTAGGGATGGCCTTGAAAAATTTGTTTTATATTGTTGATAAAAAGATGCACGACTTTAATTTTGATGATAACGCAATGTAGGAAATATGTTGGAGACACATGCGATCATCTCTTCTTTTTATATTCAGATGGTGAAGAAATAATAACATGGTTCAACAACTCGATTTAAATTCTCAATTTGTTGCTTTAAAAAAAAAACAAGACTCACAGCCACATGTTTGAGAGCTTGTGATACATTACTAATGCCAATGATTTGACCAACACAATTATCTTCAACTATAGGAGAAAGCTCGCCCTCGACATACTTCATGATAGAACCCTACAAAGAAGGAAGGAAAGATTTTGAAGTCAATATCATTCATCGGATTCTTTGTATTGGCATATATTTCAGTTAGGATAGGAGTAACCAAACTAAAGGGCGCCGTGGTACAGTAGTCATCAACCTTGATTCCTGTACGGGAGACTAAGGTTGAGTTCTCACATACGATGATTCCACTTAACAAGTAAACGAACCCCCACCCACCTCATGCCATGTAAATTGTAGGGGATGGGTAGGCTGTCCAAGCTAGTGACAGGATATTAACTTACATAGAAAGCTATGGAGGTTGCGAAAATTATCAGCGAAAGTCTTTTACGAAATGTAGAGAGTTAAACTCATATAATTTGAATTCCCAGGGGACCAGAACATGTGTTTTCGAATTATGTCGTTCGAATTACATGAGTTAGAATAGAACTAAACACCCACAATGAAGAAAAGGCTAAATGGATTGCATCATTTCTTTTCATAAATAAATTTGAGAGTAAACAACAATGGTGATTCATGGAGCCTTATTTTCTAAATTAAAATTGAATCAGAAAACTTACAGACTTCCCAGACAATACCAATGTTTCATAGTCGGGTGAGAATTTCAAGTTTGTTAAAGGTTGATTGGTACTGAATTTGGCTTTGATTTGGTAAGAGTCATTTGAAAGCATCAATTGATAAACATCACCATCCTAATAAAATATACAAGTTTAGTGATAAAATAGTTTATAAAACCATAAATAACAAAACTGCATAGATCTCCACTGTAATAGCTTTTATTCATACAGTAACTATCTCACGTCCTCATATATTTCTTTTAGTATTTGTGTAAAAAAGAATGGGTTGGAATTATAAAGGGATGTCAGGTGAGGTAATATTGTAGTTTTTTAGGGAGTCAGACATCAAAAAAGTGTTTCCCCGATTTCTTTCGGGGAACGGGTTTTGGCGCGCGAATTGATTTTTTTATTTTATTTTTTTCTAAGTGATAGCCGTATTCATTAATAAAAAGAAAACAATGTGTATTTTTGTGTATACAATTTTTCTCATTCAATTTATAATGTATTACAAATAAATAGATTTTTAAATGTCTTCTATTTCTTTTGTTTTGAAATGGGAAATTCTTTAGTTAAAAAGTAGAAAATTATGTTGAAAGTCAAAGTAAACTTTGAACGGTCATAACTTTTTTTGGGTGAAGCAAATTACATGCAATTTTCAGGAAAGCTACTCAGTCTTATGGTTATGCTGAATTTACACAGAATTTATTATTGTTAACTTTTTTTAATGCTAACTCGTAACTGTCCAATTAAAATTTATTTTTTATAAGTCATTTATTAAGGCATAAAGTTCTCTGATCCACGACTTCCCACCCCTTCACATTTCACGAATCATATCATTTTACATTTCTAGAGGCTGCTCTTTTAGGCGTAGCTAGCATATTTTGACTTTTTTGTTAATCCATCATGGCCTCTAGGCTTTTTTGACTGACCTTCCAGCTTCGGCTGGTTTATTTTGTGTTAAAAATGGTGTGTTTTCTTACAGTGTTCGAAGTAAACAATCCATCTTTACGAAGTTGCATCTTGTTGAAAGTCAATTCACCATAGCTCTTTGAGTCTGTAAAATGAAGGAACAATATTTTGGTAAATAGAAACTTTAAGACTTTGGCACCTTTAAAATTTTAAAGCTCGCAGGCTGTTATGAATGTTTTAATTTGTTAAAGAAATAAACTAACTTATAATGTGACTCTATATCTCGAGTATTGAGCACTTTTCTCAACACATGCCATTCTTGATGTTATGACAGGGATTATTTCCAGTACGTCTCGTTAAAGATTTGGTAGCAATTTGATATTTGAACAAAATTAATTCATTTTGAGCTTTAAATTAATTTTAATTATAATATCTTTTAAAAAAACCTTTGTTATGTAGTATGGAGACATTCTGAGTTTCGCAATCATAACTAATCAACAATCCACCAGTACAAGCAATTAATATTTGGTTATTGGGTTGCCAACAAAAACAAGTTGCCTCGCATCTGTCTCTGTCGTTTGCTGTGAATAGATGGAAAGAATGTTGGTCAAAAATATATAGAATCTTTTTAAGCATTCCACTGAGAAAAATAGGATTATTTGAAAGGTTGAATTGATATTTTGAGAACATTTTTGATCGTATTTTGATATGGTCCGATAGAAGATTAAAAAAAACATCTGGATCAATCATAACCTTCCAAGGATTTGAATTCGATATAAATTCCACCTAAGTACTGCAATTAGAATAGTGTGGTACTGACCTTCCATAAACTTTTCTTTTCCTTCCCCAATCATGCCAGCAATTGCTGTTTGAGTTAAAGTCAAGTTTTTGAGACCCGTTGTTGGACGGTTAGACACTGAGTTTCCGAAATCTCCTTCTAAGTACTCAAAACCAAACGTACCATCCTTTTTAGGCAAACCTATTTTCCTATAAGAAACGAATTTGGATAATTTAAGGAAACATCGTGAACAAGAGAAAGTTGGAATGAATTGAGGTTAAAATTAATTTTTAGTATCAATGTCTTGTATCAAACACTGGACAGTAAGGTTCGTTAAGTTCTACAGCGTGTCAATTCCTTAAAGAATATTGAGTCAATATTGGGTCAATATGGAGTTTTTACAAGTTCTTTGCTTTGTTATAACTTGGACATGCTTTTTGAACACGTAAACTAAGAAGGTCATTGATTTTCTAAAGAACGCAACATTGATGGTAATCAAAATAAACCAATCTTGAAGCGACCTTATAAAAACTCCAGCTCATCCCAAAATATTTGTGCTTACGTTTTTTGTAAATAGAATGTATCGTTAACTTTTTCGAAACTCCAAAACAGAACAGTCTTTTCAGCCACACAAGCTAGCTGGTGCCAATCCAATGGATTGAAAAGAATTTCATCAAATTTTTCGTTCTGCAAATCATATGAACAATATTCTTCCGATTCTTGCCAATTCCTACAAAAATAAATCAGGTAATCATGAAGGCTATTGGATAAGGTGAGATGTTGCACTCTGATTCTATACAAATTCCATTCCGGTTGAAATTAAATTATTAACTCTATAATAACTGCTTTTCCAGGGCAATACAGAAGAACAATGACCATAAGTTCAAATTATTTGCCCAAGCTTGCAAGTGAATTACGTGATTATAAAGTCATTCATTATTCGACATGTACAACTGAACAGTTATTATATAGATTAATACCCGAACTTTGTCCCGAATGTGCATTCCTGAGGTAATTTTGTTCTATCTAAGTTTTTTGTTTGTGAAACGCAAGTTTAGCCTAGCATGGACAACTCCATGAAGTCATTGCAGTTTATGTTAAAAAATGACATAACATAGCGAGCGATTACTGCTCTGTAATTGCCCGTTGACGTATCCACGTTTGCTTTTGGAGCCTGTAGTGATGAAGAGGCAAAATGGGATCCTCCAGCCAAACATGGGATTACCAAATATCTGGTCTTCTTTTCTGACAACAAGTTTATTTGACAATTTCACCAAGCTTATCAATCACACATCAACATCACATCAAGAATGAACATATCAGATTACCGGGTGCCGAAACAACACACTTGTTTAGCTTTCTCACAGCCTTTTTAATTGCTCGGATTTCTGTTTTTTCAAATTTTGATTAATTGGTATACTTGGTGCGAACTAGAACGGCATTGAAATCTACTTTCGTTTTCAAACATCAACATTCTCAAGATTTTGGAAGGTCAGCAAAATGGGGTCTGTTTTGACATCCCATGTTTGACTGGAGGATCCTATTTTACCCCGGTTGACGGTACATAACTTACCAAAGTGAAAGCTTTAGGTTGGGAATGTCTGAACATGTAGCAAGCAAGGTTCCATTATTAGCAAATGATATACATTTATAACCAAGGGTGTCTTCACTACCTGAAGATAAATACAAAGGATTTATTATTGAAAAACTGATTTCCTTTAATTATTACTTCTAATCTGATGGCTGTGAGTGAAAGAAAATTCACGAGACAACCAACCGGCGGTTTTTGAGATTTTTTTGATTTTGGTAAATACCACATGTCCGACAATTGTGTTTGAAATCAGGAATTGGATTTTTCCAAAGATCATGGATTGAAAAAACAATAAAAATAGAAAAAAAGGAACAAGTATAACCTATCCATTTTTTATTATGACTTTAAGAGAGAAATAGTAATTTAAACAAATCACTTTGCAATGTGCACAGCAAGTGTGCACATCAAAGGCTGTATATGTAACTAAATAAAGTATATACCTGGTATAACATTAGAGGGCTGATTCAAATCACTTTTGTTATAAATGTAGATATTAGCATTCAAACCCCTCTCACTGAACGCAAGGTAACCATATAAGGAATTGACAGCAAGTGCTTTGATACCATTTCCCGGGGACTGCAGATAATTCACTGAGCCATCTTCAATGTTTACAATTTTGATGCAATTTCCGTTTATGTAACATATTGTTTTATTATCAAGACAATGAACTGGTGATCCATCATATCCAATTGACCAGCTATAAAACCAAGAAATGTGTCAAGAAATTTGCAAAATTTTTGCATTTTGCGGGAATAAACTTTTGCAAATTAGACATCTAAGAAAAATTTGCAAGAATAAACTTTCACGAATGAGCTTAATAATATTTTTTTGCGGAATAAATCGTGAATTTGACCAAAAAGCGCAAAAAACACAAAAGTTTCTTTCCGTGAAAGTATCTTATTTTAAATTATTTTAATTTCCTCATTTGACTTTAAAACAAATACTGTTCTATCAGCCAACATTTTTTTGCGATTTTGACAGAAAGTGTCTTCAATATTTGAAAATTCATATAAGGAATATAGATAAAAGTACCACTCTTCGTCAAATTTTTCACTGAAATAATTATGCCATATTATATAGTTAAAGGGTTGAGATATTTGGAAATTAATACAGTAAGGTAGACCTACTTCAACAAGATGTCTCCAAACTGATCCATTTATTTGACTGTAAATTTATTTTGCATTTCTAGAAAAGTAATCACAGAAAACTACAAAATGATTCTTAGCCTATGATCTATCATGTATGGTGATTTAAAATGTTTCATCACTAAAATAATTGAAAAGAAATTGTATAAAATAGTTTACCAAACCAATGTTTTATCAGCCACAGCTATTTATACAAGCTCAGGATTAAAAATAAAACATTTAACCAAACCTAGCCAATAAAGACTTAAATTAATGGAAGTAATTCAAATTCAAACCAAGTGAAGATATTATGGATTTGAGCAAATCCTGAAAAAAATTTAAATTTGGACAAAAATTGAGGATTTACAGCTATTTGAAATTTTTCGATTTTTAGGAAATTTTGACTTTTTAAAACTGAAAGCTATTAGTGACTTTTGATAGAGGGTAATTTTTTTTCTGACATCCAGATCTTGCTTTTTCTGATTGAATCTTGCAATATTCATGGAAGTTTCTGGATTTCACTGAAGAAATAGTATCCTTTTAACACAATTAGCTAGAAATCATACCCTGAAACCACCTTTCAGAAAAGCGATTAACAAAATTGCGAAGTTTGAAGGCCTTCTTTGAAGGCTATAACTCTGCTTTGCTTCAGGAAAATGAAATGAAATCTCTTTCTGTGTGTAGTATTAATAAGGTATATATTACAAGTTCTATGAAAATGGGAAAAATATTTGAATGTGGTTTAGAGCTATGACCAAGAATATTTTGAGCAGTCGCTGGATATGCTAGGTTCCAGGCCCTTTTTAATTTTATGCATTGTATCTGGATTAAATCAAATAGATTTTCAGATAGCCCAAAGGCTGAACTGAACTTTTTATTCTATTTTGAAATCCATAATGGTAGATTTAAGAAAATCACCAATCCTAAACATTTTGATTTTCCAAGAGTATTCTCAAACCACAACCAGTGCAAAAATTTCAGGTTCTCCATCAATTGTCATTTCTTGCAAATTTGAGCCCAAAATAGCCCTTGTTTTTTGGGTGGATTTGAGCCATGGTAGCAATTTTTGGGGGTAGTTTCAGCCACAGCCAGAGAATTCAGTTTTCTGTCTGGTAATTTTTTCATTTATTTGCGTACAAGACAAACTGCACCAGAATGTCCGGTAATCGGTTTTTGGCCTCAGAAATTTTAAATTTTGGAAGAAATGTTTTGCTTTGGAAATTCTGTGTCGCCCAGGTCCCATTAACGAACAAATTCTGGAATGAACCAAGCTGAATAACTACTGCCAGGAAAGGTGTGTATTGGTAAAATGACTGAGTCCTTGGCCTGCAATATGTATAAAATAGCCCATACAACCTCACTTTAACACTTTCTGACAGTTGGAGCAACTTCATAAAAAATAAGATTAAATTTGATTTGCCATGTCCTCACCTAAGTTAGTAAGTAAGTAAGTAAGTAACTATTTATTTTCCTTTTTTAAAGAGACTAAAAAAGTACAGCAACCATAATAACATTACATTATTTTTTAGGTTATAGATAAAAGAACAGGAAAGGAGAAAGGGGGGGGGGGTTCTCAGTATGCCCCAAGACAGTGATCAGAGGCAAGAGATTTAACTAGATCAAGATCGGATAAGCCCAGGTCTGTATTAGGATAAGCTCGCTGAAGACAATTCCACTGCGTAATGGAAACTTTTGAGAAAGATTTAATGCCAAACGTGATGGTGTTATAAGTTGGAACAGATAGAAGTTTCATACCTGCGCCTCTAGTACCCTGATTACCATTACCATCAGCTTCAAGCTGTCTGAACTCAAAAAAGTCTAAAAGATCAGATGGAAGCCTGTTGTTCAAAAATTTGTAAA
>JAUJPO010048918.1:0-15760 GCA_032270745.1 Tiaropsis multicirrata
AATTCTTAATTCAAGGATAATAGACTATCGGTAACTGGTTCTTTCAAAGTAAACAAGGAATTGTGCTCGAGATAGGAGTATCTATTTTTCTTATAAGCATATTCTTTATAAGAAACCAATAAGTAATTCTTAATTCAAGGATAATAGACTATCGGTAACTGGTTCTTTCAAAGTAAACAAGGAATTGTGCTCGAGATAGGATTATCTATTTTTCGTATAAGCATCTTCTTATAAATAAAAATAAAACAATATATACAGCGTAAAAATTTGTTCTACATAAAAGTTTTTAAGTCCTAAAAATTTACAATGAGCAAACAAATAAAAATAAAAAATGTTAGTGAGTGGCAGTGAGTTGGAAGCCCTCCTTAAAAAAATAACAAAAGAAATTCCTTTGAGAACAATATGCAAACACAAAAGGTTCAGACCTAGAATATAAATAAATATGTTATATAGGCTTAAATTAGGCTACTACTTTAAAGCTTCGGGGACACGACAACAATTTTCTTGCATAACAATAAACAAAAATTGTAGCAATCGTTAAAACAAAAATTAGGGTTCTGTGCAATTTGATGCCGTGTCCCCGAAGCTTAACGTACGTATCATTTGACAGCTAAAATATTTTCGAAACCCCTAATAAATTTAAAATATACATACAGTGAATAGAAAAAATCATCAGGCTGAGTCAAGTTATCAAATACCTTTAAAATCTGTTAAAACATAAGTTTAGTTTAAAATCAAACGAAACTCTTCTCTTAATTTCAGTTTATGAACCATCTTTGGTTGAGAAATTACTGGGTCAATCACCACGTCCTGAATTGTCAATTCCCTGTCTGGAAACTCTTTTTTAAAGCAAGACTTCTTGAGGTGGAAGTAAGCGTTTTCCTTCACTCTTGACATGCGTAACTGCGTGCTACCAGGGGTATTGTAGACACGATGAAGTTTGATTCCCAGAACCATGTCGTGTGGAGCAGGTGGTAAATCGGAGCGCTCTGTCTGTCGATACTTCTTACGGCAACCATAGCATGTCGTAGAGCGTGTTTGGTTGACATAAACAAGGTGAAATTTTTCATTATCTTCTATGATGGGCTTTGCTGGTCGCTTATCCTGATAACCATCTGTGTTTCTTTCACCAGCTTTCTGCCGTTTTCTTGGTTTTTGGGACTTTTTCTTTCCAACATTCTCCGGTTGTATTTCATTCAAAACATTTTGTAATTGAGGGGTCCATTTGGCGAGGTGATGTTCAAGAATATCCAGATGATACGCCACAGTAATGGAATGAGCACATATTCCTGAAAATATAAATTAATATTTACTTACATACCAGGGTTCGAACGGGAATCCAAAGATATTTCCCATTAATTTCTTCTGATTTTGAGGAGCAAACTTGAAAATGAATTTTACCTAAAAATTGGGCAATTTTCTTTAAGCCGACTTTTTTGTTTGAGTTTTAAAAACTAGAGCCAAGTTTTACTTCATTAGAGAAATGTTTGAATTATTCCATTAATTTGGATTACCTTGTGTGGTTTTATTTCTTGGGCAATCACAGTTGATATTGCGGTTTTGAACCTTCACAATGTTCACACTGTCATTTTGACTTCTTGACTTCACAAAGTACGCATTTGTGAGTAAGTTTGACTTCTCGACTGAATCGAAGAAATTATTTAGATAATGTTTTGCACCATCCCAATCCACAAAAAGATGGCCAGGTAGACCAGACTGCGCAAATTCTGGAAATGCAGGTGGATGTAGGCTAGATGAGGGTGTTGCAACCTCTTCTTCTTCAGATGATGGAATCCATCTTTGCAATCCTGATGATGAGGGTTCTGAACGAGAAAAGGTGAAGTTTAATATAATGTCAAAAGACACGGTGACAGAGACTTGGTACATACTCTAAGAAAAAAGCAGTCTACGCACAATCTGCAGACAGTCTCCATAATCTAATATGCTTTTTCAATCTGCAGACCAGTAGTTTCAACCTGAAAAGTGAGGACAATAATTTCTTCTTTGCATATTATGCTCAACATTTGAGAATTGATCCGAAAAGTAAAAGTAAAACTCGGTTAAGAAGAAGTGATGGTACAGAAAAGGTCACTGTCACTCTGAGATGTCATTTCCCTATCTTGTTTGAAAAATTAAAACTTACCTGCATAGGTGTCAGAAGTGTTTTGCGTCAGATCCATTGGCTCAAAAGCTTCAGTGTTTTGTGTCACAATGGGCGTTCCAAAAGCTTCAGTGTTTTGTGTCACATTGGGCGTTCTAAAAGCATCAGTGTTTTGTGTCACATTGGGCGTTCCAAAAGTATCAGTGTTTTGTGTCACATTGGGCCTTTCAAAAGCATCAGTGTTTTGTGTCACACTAGACATTGGTGGAGCTAAAGTATAATAACAGCTTTCAGTGAAATAAAAAAAAGAATAGTTTTCTATTTTTTATCAATTAAAGATAAGTTCATAGCATATTCCGTAAGGTCTTTTACTTGCCAAAATAATCACATAAAAACCAAGTAAAAATTTCTTACCAATTTCATTTCTGCAGGTGTTTGTAGCAACATCAGGGAATTTCCCACAAAACTGTGTTTTTTTTGCGTCCTTTTCTTTCTTTGTCATCTGACCCCAAGTGGTGTGATCAATAAGTCGATTTGAAAAATTAGGAGCAAGTTCATATGTTCCTAAAAGTGAATTGAGAATCATATTTAAAAATGATAAAACCAATTTTGCGGACAAAACTTTTGATAGCAGAAAGTTTTGCAAGGTTAAAATAAAGTTGCAAAATTTATGCATAAAACTTTCACTAATCGAGAGAATGAAAAATTTCTGATTTCATTTGATCTTTGAAGTAGTAAGATATGTTTGTATGTTGATATGATATGTTGTTAGTCTAGATTTTATCTCGTTGTTATTCTGTTTTTAGCCTTTAGACTATAAAAGTCGAAATATATTGCAAAAAATGAATCAAATATCATTGTTGGTTCCTCAATCGGAGAAATAATTTTAAGCCGAGAAATTTAATAAAAAATTACAATAAATTATCTTTAAATTTGATTAACAATGCCAATAAACTGACTTAATAGCCAAAATTAGAGAAAATTGCTTGCATGATGAATGACTTTTTTTAAATTATGAAAAAATACCTTCATCGATAATTGCACGCTCCAAATTTCTGAAATGTTCAGAAGTCATATCAATGTATGCATTTGCAGCCTCACTCCATGAACACAGTACTGATGGTTTTCCAGATTTTTGGGCATCAGTTTTATTTTGCCAAATCCTTCTCTTGAATTTGCTGTGGGTAGACTCAATTGCGTTGGTGTATAGGAAGTTTTCACCAAGACCAGCAGCTCTTCTTACACCAGCCAACATTCCATCAACTAAATCATTCAAGATGTAAGTTTTGAAGTATTGGCCAAATTCATTGCCACCAGTGAGTTGTGACCATTTCTTGTACATTTTTTCCATTCTTGGATAAAGGTCGGATCCATCTTCACAATCAACCAATCCTTTTACCTAAAAGGTTACACAAAAGAACATAATGTTTTAACAGTCAGATTCTGAGAAAGTTGGAGTTGACAGCAAAGTATAAAGTCTATTCTCCAAAACAGTATTATCTTCAGTATTTCTTTCTCTGACATCCAAAACATATGTTTGAAATACAAAAAACTTACTTCATTATGATCGCTTCCAAATATGTCTTGTAAGATCACCTTTTTTGCCATCCCATCATTTTTCAAATTAGTCATCTTTAGACTGATATCATCCTCCTTATGTTTACGGCAAAACAAGAAGTTCACAAATGGGAGCTCAATTATTAGACCATTTTGAATGGCCTTTTCCCTGTCCATTCCTACAAACAGGATGTGTTTCATTTCTGGATGTCTTTGTGTCATTGTTTGCGCCAAATATCTGTGCACAGACTGGTCCTCCTTGGTGTGAAATATTGCTGGACCAGGAATCCAGGGTACCTTGCCATCTTCTCTTTTGTGGACCTTCCCATATTGGTAGCAAGTTGGAGTGACAAAAAACTTTCCCACATTGAAAGTCTTGTCTATTTGGAGGACACTTAGCATATCTCCAGGGAGTGTACACATCTCCTTGACGTGATTAAGTGTAGCATCCGAACATACAACAAATTTGATATGTGGACTGAATTGGAGATTGGCGACAAGATGCGGATTTGATGCAGCAAATGTCAAAAGCTCGGTTACCTCGTCATATTGCTTTGGCTGTCGAATCTAAAAAAAGCATTAAGTATATTGAATATACGACTAAAATTTTTAAATAAATTGTAATGAAGAAATACGTCATTTTCAAAACCAAAAATACACAGATATTTGTCAGATTCTAGAAAAAGGTGCTTTGAATGGAAAAGTTAATATTTAACAAAAAAGTCAGTCAGTCATACCAAGTTTCGTGCACGCTTCACTTGTTGAGTGTTGCGAGGAACATCACTCCTTGATGGAAAATCATATATTCCACCAACCATTTCAAAGACATCATCGTATATCCTCGATGGACCACGGACAGTGTTGTTGACAGCTTTTTTTATTGTCTCTTTGGTTGAGGCAGCTGCTCGGATAAAAGGTCTTGCGTTTTTTTTTGCCAAACCATGAGCCTTGATTGCAATGGGATGATTTTGTGTTCATACCTGAGAGGCAATATAATTAAAATTAAATTATTTATTTATTTCTTCCTTAGGATTTTAATTTAAGCATTAAATTTTGTGAGTAGAAAATAATCCACGGTGTCATGAGCATATTCCAAAGATATGATTTACATCTTTTTAAGAGATTAATTGTCCCAATTTGGCCATCTTCTCAAAATTTGATCCCCGAAAAATAATTATTTGATGCTTTTTGTCAAAAAACCCTAGAAAAATGAAAGAAATTGGTTTAAAAACAGGCAAATTCTCAAAATTAAACCCTGATAAAACATTTACATTTTCCAATTTGCAAAAATAAATTCCCGCAGATGGTAATTTAAAACAAAAATATGTGCAATGTGCATGTGATTTTAAGATAAGTTATTTTTTCAAATGATGCAACATGTAAAATATTGATGAACAAAAAATAAATAATATTATACCTGTACTCCAGGAGTAATAGGTCAAGTTTTTTTCCATCATAAGTTTGGACAACAGTGGCATTCCTGCGAAAGTCGTTTGAAGATTTATTGCGATAATAAGTTTTGTAGAGCAAAAATTCATTTGAGTGTAATATTGCACGGTCTTTCTTTTTTCTGGTCATTCTTCTAGATTCAATGACAGCCATATTTTCATCAACTGTGACAATAGTGCCATTGTTGCCTCTGTTCTCCCAACTCCCATTATCATCTGCTACCCAATCATTTTCATTTTTTAACTTTTTTGTGTCTATTAGGAAGCTTAGATTGTCTTGGACTTTTACTGGCTTCTTTGTAGCAATTCGGCCACTTTTTCTTTTTAAAAGTAAGTCAACCAGGGTTTGGGCTGAAAATTCTTCACACTTTCCTTGCCTCAAGACAGGAATATGTCTATCATTCCTGTAGTAAGTAATCTCTTCATCTAGGGGACTTTCATATCCGTCACTCTCATCTACAGAGCTGTCACTTGAGGTAGAGATAATTGATAGTTCTTCTTCCTTTGGCACAGGCTGTTTTTTAACCTCAAAATCTGCATCTTCTTCTGCTGATGAAATAGTAACAACATTTTCCATTTTTTCACGTTTACTTTTTACATCTAATGATTCATAAAAAAAGCAATGCTAGCAGTTAAAATCACTCAATCCTATAAACCCACATTCTCTTACGTCAAAATATTTGCCGATATGCATAAAAGATACAGTAAGTGTTTCAAATTTTAATGTCATTTTGCAAAGTTTCTTTGTTCTAATTTTCATATAAAATGGTTGATGCATCTACTGGTCACACACAATCGTCAAATCAATTTCGGGAGTTAAAGAGATCAGGTGTACAGGAGCCAATTCTATTGTGGAAAATTATTGACCACGCCTGGTCCTACAAAAACGGCACGAAAGCATGTGATCTTAGTCTGACTGAGAAATTACACATTATCACTTCAAAGCACGACCTTGCCAACAAGAAATCTGAACTACCCCAACTATATATACAACAATTTTGCATCGGGCAGGAACCCAGTATCCCTAGTCAAATGATTTTTAAAACGCAAAAAATTTCCCACAGCACACAACACAACAGGAACATGTTCAAGAATTACTGTCTTTCAGACTGCCTAGAAGTTTCTAGTACACACATCATACACTCGCTGTTTATAACCAAGTTCAACTAAAGCCAAAGAAAGAAAAAGAATAGGCAGTAGAAAGTGACTGTCTAGTCTACAACAGTACATAACTCTTTCGACATCTTTCCATCCATCCACCACACCGTCATTTAAAAAAGTTTGTTGATATTTGATTTCGGGATTCGGGATTCAGTTCTTTATTTTCGGGATACTATCACGTGATCGGAAATCAAACCTCTTAAAAATCGGAACATTCCGAACATTTTAATATAAGAGTCACGTGATAAATAATTAATAAAAAGTAAAGAAAAGAACAACTCAACTCGAAACTATTTCGGTACTCTTACATAATTTTTAAGTCTGCAAAATAACTGCCGTGGGTCTGCGATTTTTATGCGAAATATTGGCGAATATGGTCGCCTGCCAAGTATGTATACTAACATAGAAAAACATCATTTTATTCACTAGATCTGGATTTATTTTACTTGATATTAAATTCTATTGGTTGTTACAACTTACCCATGTGATTTTCAGTTGACCTGTGCCCAATTTCAGTTGCCCTGTGCCCTGTGCCCTGTGCCCTGTGCCCTGCGCCCTGTGCCCTGTGACCTGTGTTTCGAACTAACCGTTCTTCTCGGGCAACTTATGGCAAGTCTAAAAAACACAGCCACTTTACAATAAATTTTTGCGAGTATTAGTCGGAAGATATTTCTTAAAACAAAGGTTGTTTTGCAATCTACACATGTTAAAGTTTTGTTTCCCGGTTGTTACCTAATTAATTTCGCGGTAGTGACGTCATAATCGCATTTTTTGCGCAAATTTTAAGTTTTCGAAAGTTACTAAATCTAAAAAAAAAGCGCAAAAATATCAAAAATTAATTAGGGCACAACTGATGCAGGGTAGGCAATAATGAGACGAATTCATTAGAAAAAACAGAAAAATCATTTACGGGGCGCCCTTGCCTCACTTTTGCGATTTTTTGTTTTGGCGGGAAATTATTACGTAATGTTCCTTATATGGAAATCTAAACGCGTTTTTCCCGTGCTTCTTTGTTTTCGGTTGCCGTACAAACTGAATAGCGGGATTTCTTGGATACAGAATAAACAAAAAAGCCCCGAAAGCAAAAGGAAAGGTGAAAACTGGAAATTTGGATATTGGGTATTGTTTTTATCGAAATTGTGACTTAACTGGTGAATGGCATGGAATGGGTTGGTTCAATGTAGAATATAATTCTGAATTCGAGCTTCCTCTGTTTTATTATTTTATTGGTTTCCTTTTTTTAAACTAGTTTGGCTTGCTTAGAGATAGCCCTATCCTTCCTTTTTATTTGGCTTGGCTGGGAGTCAACAACAATATTATTTCAATATTTTATGAAATTCAACTTACCTTATAAGGTTTTTACGGTGGGAGTAAGGTAATAGTTAGGTAGGATTTAAGGAAAAAAACACTTTACATTATAAGGGCTCACCGTACCCCATTGTACATTATGTACGATGGGAATAACAACCTTACAGTAGACTTCACCGCCCATACTAAAGGGTAGTAATATTCAATTGATTGGGCACTTGATTTGGTTGATTGACATTAAAAAAATGAGCGACTTTTTTGCGCATGAGCTTATGCACTCGCAAAATCAAAACATTGAAACTCGTCTATAAGCACTCGCAAAATCAAAACATTGAAATCCGTCTATACATTCAATTTATTTAGTGAATTCAAATTAATTTTTGTTGAAATTTCTGTTTGATTGTCTGGTAATACGAAGTAATTTTGTTTCCTCTTTTAAGCTACATTCAAAACAAATATGGGAACAATATTTCAATGTCACTATATCAGATCTGCTGTGTTTCACATAAATCAAGTATTTCACGCACAAAATAGAGATGAGAAGTATGCATATTTTAAAGAACAGTTTTTTCATATCAATATCGACAAGAAAACATTTTTCACTTATTTGAAAAGGTTCACAAAGTTTTTATACAAATCAAAGATGCCATCAGACCATAAGAAAAGAGTTATGGAAACTTTTACCATTGAAAAGTGGAACAAATTTGATCAAAGTTACAAGCGTCTCCACACACTTTACGAATGCCAACCCTGCAAAAACATACTCATCAAAACAAATAATTTACCTACTCCAACAATTCCTGCAACACTACCATCAAGAAGTATAATTAACGAACCCTCAAATTTATCTCAAAATAATTTTTTTAATGCACCCACTAATTCTCCAACAACTCCTTTGGCTGGTCCATCAAAATCAAGTTTTATATCATCATCAACTCCTTTGGCTGGCCCATCGAATTGTTATTCACCATCTAATTCTTGCAATACACCTACTCACTATATGTCTCAATCAAACTCTTTGGCTGGTCCACAACGCTCTTTATGTAACTGTACTCCTTTGACAACACCTACTTCCAAGTCTTCAACAACACCTAGTACACCAGTTACACCCCTTCAATCATTGTCACTAAACATAAATCTTCCTATAATAAAAAAACCTACTGTCACTATGGAAAAGCAAGTTGCCAGAGATGTGTTGAAAGAGGTGAATGACAAATGGAATAAACTCTACAAGCAACCTTTTACAGAAGTCATTTGCAAACTTCCAGAGGCAAATGTAATCAAACGGTTAAATCCATCTGATAAAAAGAAACAGACACGCTCTATGCAACGGAAGATCAAGTCATCAATTGAAAATGAAATGAGTAAGAGAGACACTGGTACATTGTATGGCATTCGTCAGTCCAAGGCGCAGTATGAAAATCAACGTCTTGCTTTGTACTACGAAACAAAAGAAACAGCTAAGCTGAGAATTGAAAAGCGTAACTCTTTCTTTTTCTTTATATTTTAATTTGATGATTGCCCAAAATGTTTTTTTAGGAGTGTTTTTACAGTATATTTGATTTTAAGTTTAGTTTAAGTTTATTTCTTTACATTTTCAGAAAATGCAGATTATGCGATGGCAAGAGAACTAATTTTAAATATTGAACAATGAACTTTGTTTTTGTAAACTATTAAAGTTTATAATTTTGAACAATGGACAGCTCTTTTTCACCTACATTCCTTCTTTGTAACAAGTTATTTTGGTTTTTAGGGAAATTGATGGAAGTTGAAGGTGAAGCAAAGCCGAAAAAACACGCCCCAAGTCCTGATAAACTTGACTTTGATAAAGCTGGACTACTGCAAGAGGTGCAATCTATGTCACCTGGAGCATCTGTAAGTATTTTTTGAAATAAAAAAAGTATAAATGTTTTTTTTTTTGGTGTAGCCAAAGTAATGAAATATCCAATAATTTATGTTTTCTTTTGGACAATAAACTGTATAGTGGCATTTCTTTATTTTCTAGATAAATTATTCAAAACTTGGCATTAAGTATGGATTGAAGCATACAACCAGGAACGTAACTTGCAAGAAATTTTTGATACAAGAAAACGTTGACTTAAGCCAGTTTGAAAACAACTATGAGGGTGCTAGAATAAGAAGAGCAAAGTTAAAAATTAAACAAGGTAACACTCCATCATCATCATCGTCATCATCATCATCTTTCGACCCTCAGGTCAGAAATAAACAATAGCCCTCCCTCCACAGCTCACAGTCCGACTTTGCTGTCCTAAGCTCCTGTATCTCTAACCTAACTAACTAATCCTTGTTTAATCCTGGCTAACGTTAGGCTAGCACTCCCTAATAGTATTGGTAAATTCTTTTTCAACAATAAAATCTCAAAATCAGCTCTTGGGTCTGCTTTAAAAAGTAAACTGATAATAGAATAATTTTCTTTAAGGTGGTGGTGGTATTTCAATTCCTGCTCCTCGCTGTTATGAAAAGTTGCGTGAAGAAATGAAAAAATTTGTGGAGGATGGAAAATATTTATTGGGTGACTTGCTAGAACCGAAATCGTTTAAAAAAGTGATAATTAAACCAAATGGAGAAATTAAAATTGAAACTTTTACGGTGGAGGGAAGAAGAATATCTTTGGCGGAAATACGGAAAAGAATATTTGTTGAGCATAAGAAAAAAGGTGCAATATATATCTTATAGGAAAATTATTTGTTGCTCTACAGGTCTCATCACCCTTCTTTAAAATTGAAAACAAAATATTTTTCTTTACATTGCGATCTAAAGGTTTTGTGTAACAAATTTCTAGGTTTTAAAAAAAAAATTTATTACCTATAGGATTTTTGCGTGAAATGGATTGCTATACTCGTTATTTTTCTGTCTGGGGTGACCACTCTTCCTTGCTTAGCAATGGTTTCATGCTGTACACAACTAAAGTCATCTACGACAAAGACATCTTCTATACAGATCAAGAAGTAAGGAGCATTATACTCTCACATTTCAAATCAAAGGGCTCTTTTAAGGCTTCACTTTTATTATAAATAGAAGCTACCACATTTTTCTTTCAATAGAAATAATTAGAAAGCCTTTTATATTCATGCTGGGAAAATATAGTCTAGTTATTATGTTAAAGACATATGAAAAACCAGATTTGAAGCAGATTGTATTTTTTTAATAGGTATTCGAAATGACAAATAGAAATTTAAACGTGCAAAGTGAAGTTGAGCAGCCCGAAATTTACATTTTGGCAAATTGCAATGACACCATCGAGGAGAAAATGTCATTTGTTGAAGTGAGAAGAGAGGATGTTATTGAGATGGCAAGAGAGTTAGAAGTGGATGGTATCAAACTAACAGACAAAATGAGGTTTTTCCAAGGTATATTCCTTCTTAACTATTATTTAAGTACCATTTTTTGTGAATTCGTAAAGGTAAGCTTTTCCTAACTTTAAGTACAAATTCATTCTTCTAATTAGTAAGAATTGTGATTTTTTTTAAGGTGATCATCCAGAGCTGCAGTTCGAAGCTGGAAACAGCATTGGAGGTCATTTTCCATGTCCGTGTGGTTGTGTTTTGAACGATTTTAGAGACCTTGCCAAAATGCTGAGCCACAAACTTCAGTCGTTAGAATGGAGACGGGAAAGAGTAAGATTTATCCTTGGTGAAGTAGTTTACAGTTTGTGTTATGACAGTGCAGTTTTAGATTTTCTTTATTTTCATTTTTCTTTAGAGGAAAGTATCTTTTCTCAAATCTATTTTGGCCACGTAAAAAGCTAAATTTGGTGGGTATTTAATTTGGCAGATGGTCATTTTATTTAATTTTGGTGTGTACTTATTTTGGCGGATTTCGATCAAATACGCCAAATCTGCCATAATAAGTACCCGCCAAAATAAGTACACTTTTAAGGTGGTTATTTTTCTCCAATTTTTAGCTAACACTCACAAGAAGGGGTAGGAAGGAGAATGTGCTGGACCCGTTCAACAGCTTGAAAGTGGATGAACTTTTCAATGAGGCTTTTGATAGAAATTTGATTGAACTAAATTCCAAAACCCTCAAGCGAGATCTTGAACAGCTCTTGAAGAAGAACTTGGCTGGTCTTGCAAGATCACCTGCAATGTGCTTTGGTGCACTTACGGAGCCTCTGAGTGAATCGAATCACTCAGATTATGAGGTTTGATTTGTTTAAAGACAATGACAATTGACGAAAATGACAAAGACATATAAACTGTCAACGAAAACTGTTATGCTCCCATTCGAGTTTATAAAAACTGGTAGCTCAGTTTGGTAGAGCAAGGACATTGTCCCATGCATGGGTTCGAATCCCATCCAGTTTTCAAACAACAACTGAATTATACATACTGTTTTTCCCTTTTTTCTTAAAATTACGAGGTTTTTATTTTTTGTTCTTGTTTATGAGGATGATTAAATTTTGCATGCTTTTTTATAAGAATGGGGTTTTGGGAGGTTTTTTATGGACATTTTTAACTTTTTGGCTGAAATCACCCTAACTTATTCTTATAAAAAAGCGTGTGTTTGAATATTAATGATATATTTTTTATTATTTTATCTTTTTAGATAAGTCCTTCAGAACCACTTCACGACCTCAAAGGTCATATTAGAAATTTATGGGATTTGATACCTGATCATCTTTCGTTTGAACTAAAGGCCATCTTTTCGGATGAAAAAAAGCTAGCACTAGGTAACAAAGATACATACCGTGGTGCTGACTATCGTTTGTCAGCCATTGTAATTTATCAAAGGTTGAAAGATCAATTCCCCACTGAAATAAGAGATCTTCTTTACACATTGGTTGAAATATCAAGAATGATGTACCAACGGGCAATCAAAAGGAGTCCAAAGTCAATTTTGCGTTTGTACAATGTTTCTTTTTTACATGGATTACGTTGCCAGCAAATTTTTGGGAAAACTCCCAAGCTCAATAAATTCTATGGAGAGTATTACCATTCTATTGTTGGCCATCTGTCAGAATTACAACGCATAATTGCTCCTTCCTCATTGCATACAGAAAGTGAAGAGAGAATATTTAGTGCACTTAGACTAATTGGTTTGGCTACGTCGCAAAGAGGAGTTGAGTCTGTTCGTGATGTTGGCATTGTAAGGTAAAATTTTAAGACGAAGTGATATATTCATAGTAAATAATTTGTTCACGACGAAATGAGCAATGTAATAATAATAACTAGTATTAATAACTCATTTCATGCTCATTAAATCATTGTTTTAAAATGTAGATATTTGATAAGCAATCTGAAAAGTCTTGAAGGATTGTTTTCACATTCACATTCAAAGTTATGTTATTAAATCCTTTCAGATTGCAATCAGAGAAAGAATTTCACACCAAGAATAGCATAAAGAAGTCGAGCATTGACAGTAAAATTAGCAAGGCAGCTAAAGGTTTAGGTAATACAGAAAGATTATTCAAGCTTTTCGTGAATTTAAAGTTTTGTACAGATTATTAGAAAGTATGATGTATATTTAATTTAATTTTCAGCATTATTTCCAGGTCTTTGATTAGAATTCAATTTAGTTTTAGAGTGTAAATCAACGCAACAATTTGTTTCTTGTTTTGTTTAGAAAAGAAAGAAAATAGCAAATTTCTGGTCTGTGAGATTGAATGTGATCAATGGTTGGCACACTTGAAAAGGATCGCTGACTTTTTGGATTGTGGTGAGGATGTATGGTGGACGAAAAGTGAAAACCATGTGGTGTTTTTCGATGGAGATGACGAAAGCGACTTTCATGATGAGGGACCAGCTTTCCAAAGTTTCAAAGACACTAAACTCACTGAGGTAATTTCAATCTTTATATTGTAGTTTTAAGACTGTGATTCTTTAGATCTGTAAGTTGTTACAAGCTTCTTTTTTTATAAGAATAGTTCCTATCAGAATATCAGGGTGAAAATACTGTCACCCTCAACGAAAAAACTGATTTCTTCAAACTTTAAGTATATCAATTCAACCCACTCATTCGTAATTACTAGTTGTCATTGTGTTGTGCATAATTTAATACTGTTATTTGTTATAGATTTACGAACCCTTAAAGACGTGCTGGGAGAGTTGCAAAACGAAGGGGATTGCTGCAAAGTTGTTGGATGATAGATATGTTGATGACAGTATGCTTAATTTTCAACTCGAAATGTTTTTCCTCTATGAAAAAGTAAAACTTAATCTCACCCCAAGTTTATTTATAATCTTTTCTTTGAACGCAAAATTTCTAATAAAACACCCCAGTAACCGGCTAGTTATATTCTAAACCTTAAAGAATTAAATTGGTTCAATTTTTTCGTATTAGATTTTGAACTTGAAAATGATGACGAAACTACTAAAGGTAATTTGATTATTTCATTCTAGTTCATTGATCTAGGCTCGAAAAGACGCGAAACGAAAAACACTTCAAATCAATTCTTTTAAAATCATTCTTTTATGTCATAAAATTTCAATTTTTTAGACCTACCTTATGATGCTTCAGAGGATGAACAGAACAAAGAAGACCAAACTCGGATCGAATTGATTGAGATTTCTCCTACTGATCACGCACAAGTTGTCCCAAATCAAGGTGAGTTTTCGATAACAATGTATTTTTGTTTACCTTTGGCTCCATTTTCATGAAATAACAAAGCTAAGGTTGAGTTAATAGTACAAGCTGTAAACATTTTTAATTTCTTTTTCATTAGAGAAACTCAACCATGACCTGTCACATACCATCAAGTCCAAAATTGGAAAGAGTTTGTACTTTTTGTTTGGAATGTGTGAGGATGTGAAGACCTTCGACAGGCACCATATTCTTTTCCGAGACTACAGATACGAACAATCGGGGGAAATTTGTCGTGCCGTCAAAGATAGACTTTTGGAGGAGGTGAAACAAATATCTTTGGCGGAATCTAAAACCATCCGAAAGTGGGAGGGAGATTTCTACAATAAAAATGGTTTCGAACCTAAAAATGCTGACATTCGGGACACTGCTATTTTTAAATCTGTCGAAAGAAGAAGTCACGCGAATGCTGTCTTGAAAGTGTGGAGATGTTCTGTAGTTTAATTGTTTAATTTCTTTATATTGATTCGATAGACTTTTCATGCCATATGGACTTTGTCACTTGAACTTACGAATAAAACATAGAGCAAATCGCTTACCATTATTTACTGATATAAATTCGTTACCATGATTTAATTTTGAGTCACATGGTCACACTAAATTATAAATTTCCAAAATACTTGACTTATTTGCTTTTACATTAGAATTGATTCCTAAATTCCTTTTTTATTTCTAAAAATTTCTTTTAGGTATGTATAGGTTCTAATTTATATTTTTCTTTGCATTAGAAAGAATTTATTCCTAAATAGTTCTAATTTATTCTGATTTATTTCTAAAAATTTGTCATCAAATTTTCCTAAGAATTTCTTATCCCTACTGCTAAATTTTTAACTATTATATATTCCTAATAGATTTCTATTATTATTATTTATACCGAATTTCTAACTTATTCTTAGCATGGACGCATTAGAGTCCATGTTCTTAGGTACTAAATTTCTAATTTCTAACTAGGTGTTGGTGTAAATTATTATTCCATAATCGTTGTTATAATTAAAATTAAATGTCTTGCATATAAAGCTTAATTTCCAAAAGAAAATGTCAGCAAAAAAAAGTTGTTCAGTTTGATATTTCGTTTCAAAATAATACATATTTGATGATCGACTTTGCCATAAAAATGCTGACATATTATTAGTGTGGTTACCACGGATTATAGCCCGAATTTTTAGCTTTAGAAAAATTTGATGAGCAGTTTTAAAAAAATCTTGTAGCGCTTAAATTTAATAGCCAAGTTCTCGCCAAAATTAAAAATGTCTTAGTCGGCCTTTGCCTTAAACCCTTTTTGTTCAGAATCCGATATAAAGCCCACGCACAAGAGTTGAATATAGAAGGGATTTGTCATATCGCCCGCTTTTGTTCCGAATCCGATATAATTATCCCGCTAGAGATGAATGTAGAAGGGATTTATCAATAGTCGCTTGCTTTAGTTTTTTATGTTCGGAATCCCATAAAATAAGCCCATGCACGAGTTGAATATAGAAGAGATTTATCATTAGTCGCCCGCTTTGGTTTTTTATGTTCGGAATCCCATAAAATAAGCCCATGCACGAGTTGAATATAGAAGAGATTTATCATTAGTCGCCCG
>JAUJPO010048929.1:0-15753 GCA_032270745.1 Tiaropsis multicirrata
AAATTTTTAGATACGTGTAATTTCAAGACTTCAAAATAAGTAACTGGACTTAGGTTCGTCCGCCCCGAACATGGCCCCGACTTTTCCGGGCTCGACCGGGCCATGCCGTGGGTCGTCTGTGATCACGACCCTAGGCATGGACCGGACATTTCCGGGCCTGCTCAGGCCATGTCCGGGCTTCAAAAAAAAACTCTGTAAAGTGGCCCGAACATTAAGCGCGGTTCAGAAGCGGCCTGGGATTGTGCGGGGCCTGCGCGGGCCATGACTCGGGCCTTTTCCAATTTTTAATTCATCGAGAGGCCCAGAAATGTCCGGGCCATGCCTAGGGTCGTCTGTGATCAGACTTACTAGATTTTTTGGCGGTGTCCAGGGTCGCTTAAAGAGTGCATAGACGAACCAAAAGAGCTTATAAGCGAACGAAAAGAGCAAACCGAAAGAGTCTAGCGAACTAAAAGAGCGCATATCAATGAAAAATGAGCACATCAAAACAAAAGAGCACTTATGACAGATGGTGTATGGCTATATGGTGTTCCATTATTTTGAATGATGTAAGTTTTTGGCAAATTTTGAATAAATGAAAAGGATACCAGCACCATGGCTTCATTTGCTTCTTTTTCTTTCTTCCCATATTAAAATCTAAATTGTTTCTGACTGTTTAGGGTTAGAGTGGTCTGGTCACTGGGTGCCACTGGTGGTGGGACCTCGTTTCTCGTTCTTCTTCGTCTTTGACTCGTTGATTTACGCTTCCGCTGGCTGCGCTGCACACTGCGCCACAAGATTTATTTGATGTCGATAACCGGCAGCCGATAGTTAAGAAAACTGTTTCTCAGAAAACGAAAGTAAATTCTATTGGCTAATAAGCTAGTTCCAGACTTTTTTCAAAAAATTCGAAATCCGAGCCTGTTTGTTTCCCCCCTCTTCGCAAAAACTTTTTGTAAACAACAAAACAGCTGATTTTCTATCGACAGAAAAAGCCGGAAAATCTCTTGTCCTTCTTGTTCTTTGGATTTGTAAACTTAAATTCAAATTTTGGGAATATATTCAGTCAAGTTCAGCAATCAACCACATTTAGAACTATGTCAAGCGTAAGTATAATATTTTATAGAATTTATGATTTTGATTTGGCTGCATTTTACAAAATTGATTAAAAAAAACAAAGCAAATCAAATTTTTTGAATGACACTGTTGTTACTGCCTGCCACTGACACAACTGACTCTGTCTTTACTAATTGACCACGTAGAGCTTGAAAGTATGAGTTTCGGCTGATGGGATTTGGTTCCATTGAAAGCTTAGGAAATATAAGAGGAGAGGCAGAAACAGGAAGGTACCGTCAACGGGTGATACATTGTATTACTCTGCCATACTTTTCACTCAGCTTATTGCGTTTGTATTTCTTCTAAAAATCTGGTCATCTCAATAAACTATGTTTTGTTATTCAATTGAACCATGTTGATCAATCATACATAAAAAACAACAGAACGTGTTTATACACGGCTTTTTTGTTTTGGTCTAAAAAATGATTTCAAACTAGCTTTAAATTTCTCTTGCTTTCCCGCTAAAAGTTTTAACTCTGATTATTTCTTTGTTTCTATCGATTCTTGAAAGCTCAGTGTCAATCTCAGTCGTTTTTTTTAACAATCTTGAACCTATCGTTGCAAAACGACAGAAATTGGGTTTTTCGGTTTTTCTTTTGTTTTTTTTATGACTTTCTCTGATGAGCAGAATTTTCTTTGATGCGAAAATCGATGTACTTTTATGAACTGTCTATTATTGACCAATAGCAATAGTGTCGCATATTTTAAGTCAAACTTTTTAGACAAAAAAAGTGTGAAATTACCAACCGAAGCCAAGCCTAGAACCTTCTGGTTCAGGAGATATTTGTGTTTAAAGTTTGTCCTAACTCATTTTAACAAAAAAAGTACCATAAAAAGGTTTCGGCACGGAAAGGATGATTTGACGTCAAATATTTAGCTGGTCAAAAAGGACAATGTCAAAAAAATTGTGAAATTACCAACCTTTTTGGTTTGGGTATTACCAGAGATAGAATTGTTTAAATTCAAAGACAAAGGTAGGAAAAAAAGATAAATGGTAACTTTTTCAAAACAGAGAGAAAATAAATTTAATCGGATGCTCAAATTAACGATTCGTCACATTGAATTTCACTGGACATTATTAGGTGACACAAATATCTAGATAGAAAAAATCCCAATCGAATGATTGGTGTTCGATTGCCGAACACAATCAAACCCCAATCGAATTTTACCAAAAGTTTTTTAAATTAATTTTGATTATTTGGATTGAATTTTAGTTCGATTGTGTATGATGCAATTTAAATTTTCTTTAAATTTCGTATTAGAGCTGCGAAGGAATTGTCTGTTCAGTTTTCTTGAATTTATGGGTTGATTTTATCTTGGCAAAGATGACAAATTTTACGAAATCTAAAAATCGAACACAATCAAACAGAAATTATTTTTGATTGCCAAGCAATTGAACAATCAATATTTACCGAAAATTAGGTTTTTGATTGTGTTTGATTGCGTCCGATTAATTTGGATTGTTTCAACAATTAAAAGTTTCAATTAACATAGTCTGGGAATATATATATAGTTTTTGTCCTCACTGGCATCTCTAGAATCCCGAAAAAGCTGGTGTTTTTGTCTGTACTCTCCATCAAAGACACTAGCTAATCAAGCAAAAAACATTAAAAATGGCTCTAAAACTTTTTGAATCTGAACAATTCTATCCAGCACGCAATCGAATCAATTATGAAAATTGCGGTAATATTAGATTGCGTTCTAAGTTTATTTAGAGAGGTTCTATCAAAAGTACTGTTCTTATTGTTTTTAGGTATCAAATTCAGAAAATCTCTCTCCACAAGTGTTAAGGGCAGTTGCCAAACAGCTTCATGTTCTTCAAACTGAACCACCAGAAGGAATCAAAGTGTTCATCAATGAAGGAGATTTAACTGATATCCAAGCCACCATTGAAGGGCCTTGTAAGACGAAAAAAACTTTTTTACTGAACAATCTTTTGCTAAATTATGAGTTTTTTATTTGTGAAAATTTTTTAAGGTGCTAATTTTTTGAAACATACCTGCTCATAAAAATCCAAATAATCTCATTAGTCCGAATGCTCCAATGTCATACTGATGGCTATTATTCATTTCACTAGAGGGGGTCAGGATTAGCCAACCCTGACGGTAATCATTTATTAAGAAGAATGATCCTTTAATGTTCTAACAGTTAAGTCTTTGATCCATTATATCTGCCATGTAGTAAAGAATTATTTTAAAATTTGTTCTGTTTTTATAGTGGGGACGCCATATGAAGGAGGATCTTTCAAAATGAAGCTTGTGCTTGGAAAAGATTACCCTGCATCGCCTCCAAGAGGTTAGTGAGTACAATGAAGAAAGATTGAGAGCAAATTTTAAATTTATTTGATTCTTGTCACATAATTTTTGTAGTCTTGCCAAAATGAAACTAGTGCTCTTAAAATAGAATAATGGTTTATCACCTTGTATCTAAACTTCTTGGTTGGTGACAATCTCTCCATTCTTCACTTTATACCTTATAAATTATGTTGAATATTTTCAGGTTATTTCCTTACGAAAATATTTCATCCAAACGTATCAAAGAGCGGTGAAATTTGTGTCAATACTTTGAAAAAGGACTGGAAAGCTGACCTTGGTCTCAAACATATCCTAATTGTGAGTACCTTAATTAAAAGGGAACTTTTTCTGATTACCAGAACTAAAATTTGTGATAAAAAACATTTTTGAGGATATTTCAAGTTTTGAGAATTAATTTTATTTGTGAATTTTTAACTTCTAAAATAACTATATTCTTGCAATTAAGAGGCACAAAACTAAATGTCACAAATTTTAGTTCACATAAAAATGCATGTAGCAATAGATCTCACCAACATTTTTTTCAAAGTTTGGACACCACACTGTCCATTAAATTTTACCATAAGCATTTTGAAAACAACAGGATGAACTAAAAGGTGATTGCACTAGAATAACAGAAAACTAAAAGAGTGACGACTGCATAAAATTTGAATGCTACAGTTTTTATACAAAAATATCAAAGTAAAAAGTTTCGAAACAAAAGGAAATGATAAAAGTGTTTAATAAATTATTAATAAAACTACAAATGATATTAAAAACTATATATACACAAGGCTATTTACAATAAAATAAGTTAAAAACCGATGGGAATTGCTACATAATTATACCGTAGTTCAAAATTAAAATATTAAAAATTATTAAAAAGCTATAAAAGGCACAGTAGACATGGTGGTAAACGGAAAAATAATAAAAGAAAAAAGAGATAATAATGCTATACTCCTTTCTAATATGCGGAGAATATATGATAAGGAAGAAGAAAAAAATATATATTAAATACAAATTAAAAAGTAGATCATTTAAGGTGAAAACAACAGATATTTATTGAGAAAAATAATGATCTCATTTATATTAAAACTATGTGGATTTTTCTTTTACAGACCGTCAAATGTTTACTTATATACCCAAACCCAGAATCAGCTCTAAACGAAGAAGCTGGGCGCTTATTATTAGAACAATATAGTGAATATTCAAAACAAGCAAAAATGATGACCGAAATATATGCACGTTCAAAAACGCGATCCAATGAAATCGATAGCTGCAGCAGTACCACAAGTAGTAGTTCAAGTAAAAACAATAATTCCACAGCTTCGACAGCAACAACAAAACTTAATTCTAATGCAAGTAAAAAACGAGCAGCTGAGAAAGTAGATAAAAAGAAACAAGAGAAGAAGCGAGCCTTGAAAAGGTTGTAATGAAAATGTCTCTTTTTTATCACTTTTTGTCTTTGGTATCTGTTTCAATTGATTGGTGATGTGATGGATGGTGATTTGAGACGTGATTGATTGAGGTATATAACATTTTTTGGTCCTGACTTTAAAATATATAGCCATTTTGTAGTTTTGGTTTTTGAAACCATCTCTGTAAAGCTACAAACTACAAGTTACTAGAAAACTCTTGGAAAATCAATAATCCATAAATCTTGTTTTGGTAATTTTTTTAAGTCTTCTGATTGGTAAAAAAAGCTCAGGTAAAAAATGATAGAAAAAAGTTACTTTTCCTTGTTCCCGTTTGTCAATAAATTGAAATTTTACTAACCAGAGGGGGATACAAAAGGTACTCAGACATTTTGACGGGAGAGTGTTGATTTTATATATAATGAATATGAGCAAAAGCACCATTTTCCGTTAAAACCTATGAGTATCCTCTCTATCATCCACTGCTAAAAATATTACTCAGAAAAAAGTTATAGGAGAAAAAAATTGGTACTTAATTATTTAAAATTATGTTTAATGTTTAATTATTTGTTACAATTTTGTAAATAACCTCATCATTTGTTTTTCCTTTAGTTTAACCTAGTATTTAGTTTTATTTACGCCGCTATATGAGACAGACTTTTGTTTTTATTCTAGTTTTTGGTCTTTCATTGAACTATGCGTTTCCTATTAAACGGACATATAATATTTGCACCGTCAAGGAATATTCTATTGAAAGCACTTAAGAGATTTGTTTGGAAATCGATCTACTCATCAAGCATTCAGGATACACGTACACCCTTTTGGAAACCATAATTGCATGAAAATTTCGCGATTTCATGGTTGAAAATTGAATTAAACATTAAATTATGCGAGCCGGATTTTATAAGTATGTATGATTGTAACATCGTGTTTCGTGTTTGTGTGATGTACATTTATATGAATAGTGTTTTTAAAAGAAAAGAGGTAGCTTAGATAGATATCAAGTCATTTTTACTTGCTTATTATTCTCATGGATTCTATTCTCGTCTTTGGCTATACCAAACTCAAATCCATATTTTCCCAGAGTAGTTACGCCCTTTTTAGATTCAAAAAAACCTAATCAAGATTTATTTTACTTTTTCTACACAAAATGCAAATGCTAAATTTGGCATTGGCACTCCTAAATTTTAAGGGTCGGTTTTTCGGTAAATTTTGCACTTGTAAATAAAAGGTCCGTTTTTTTAATCCTAAATTTTTGTCCTTTAGGAAACAAACATTTATTCTCCCTCCATAGCTCACAATGCAATCACCCTTCATAGCTTCCTTCAATTCGAGCCCTGTTCTTACGTTTTAGAGCATCGAGAAATGTTTTTTTTCACCCTCGGCCCCAGGGCTTCCTACCCCACTGATGCTATTGACAATTCTGATGACGAATTGACGTGGGACTCTATTTCCACCCTTTTCGGACCTTGAGGACCCTTTTGCGTCGTAAAATACGTGACCCCTGGGGCCGAGGGTGGTTTGTTTTCTTAATCACTTTGGACCAGCCAACATGTCAACATATTAAAACGTTCGAAATAACCTTGAGGTTAGAGCAGAAACAGCGTTGCCCTGAAAATGCCAGCATCCTATCTGCTTAAGAACAGAAGAGATTCTGGGGAGTCCCTTGTAGATTTCTTAAAGTGTGGAATGATTGCGCAAATCTAGGTTCTGCACTCTTTTTAATAGGTTAGTGTAGCACCTAGCCTGTCAAAAAAATCTTGCCGTGTCTGGGTTTGTAACGCTTAGGCGATTTTCTTGTTTCTCAAATGTCATATTCTTTAAATACATGTATTTTTGTTGAAAACAATTAACAAATCAAAACAATCAAATTGTGGTAAAAAATCTTTTTATAAAACAATGACCCAAGAGAATTGACTTGGCTTTCTTTTTCAGATGACAATAAAAAGAATATACATTCCACGTAGTCTTTTTGAAAACACGCTTGCACATAAAATATGTTTTTGTCATATTAGTGAGGTTAGGCTTCCGAGATAAAACATACGACAACGAACAGGTCTTTACAGCCTATGTTCTAGATTGCGCACATTTCTACAGGCTAGTTCGTGTAGCAAGATAGACATAAATATCATTTTTGTTCTAAGACAAAAACTTCCACAATTTCCCATTCTAAAACAAGGAAGGTATTTATTCGCAGGTTAAGGGGGTAACTCACTTGGATTCCCTCCAGAATGTTTCAGGACTATTGGAAGACACTTGAAAAGTACCAAAAATACCGACGAACAACTTTTAGACCTTCCAAATGATTCAGACAGGAATTTGTGGGAATCCATGTTGTATAGGTACCCCCCCCCTTTTTTTTTCAAGTGCTAGGAGGGAATTAAGGAAGCTTTCAAATTGGATATTATTTTGCCATTTTATTATAACTTATTTATTGTTTGAAACATAGTATTCCTATATATGTATACCGAAAAAATGGAATATTTACAAAACTTTTTTTAAATTCAACAAATTTAATAAACAAAGAAAAATTAAGTACTAAAGAAATATCTGACTGAGAAGATATTTCGAATTCAATTGATAAAACGTTTCAATAGCTTGTAATAGTATGACTTTGAGGGCAATTTGGGAAAAATAGACCGAGGTTTATTTTTCCCAAAATTGCCCGAAAAAGGTCATACTATTCCGGATTAATCGTATAAAACAGAGGGACTGATAAAATTTCAGATTAGCAAATTAGTACAAAGTGGCTTTTTAAGAAAATTTCTCCTTCTATATCTGTGCCGAAAAGATCCCAAAATATTGTCAAATAAAATCAATCAAAACAGGAAGGATACATGACACATGTAGATATTCAATTCAAAGCATAGACGGATTTCGTGCCGCGTCATATGTTTACATCGGCCCGATAAACGGTCCGATTGTTGGAGGCAAAAGACTCAACGTTTTAGCTGGAGGCAGCATGTTTTGAGTAAATATTTCAAAAAGTATCAAACATATTTCTTTCAAATTTATATATGATAATCCCACATATCTCTCAGGTAACATACTAAAATTTATTTTCGTAACTCTCACTAGAAACTTTACAAATACCCAAAATCTTGTCTCCTCCAGCTAATGTTGTGATCTTTTTGCCTCCAAAAATCGGGTAATTCTTTTGCGCGTGCGCATATCCACACGCAAAATCAAAACATTGAAATCCGTCTATTAATGTTAACTTAGACGGAGATCTCTAAAGCCTTGTTTTCATTAACACACTGCATAGGTGGGCGGGGCGTTAGATGACGTTAAGTATTTTCCTCCACTGTCCTAGACTTTTTGTAAATGGCTAGGTGAGGCAATTTTTTGAGATATAGGCCATTGAATATTTTAATTGGTCATATCTCCCTCTCTCTTATTTTGTCACCTGTTTTGGCAGGGTCATCTAAGGGTATATATAATTGAAATTCGATCAAATATCAAATCGATTAGCTCATAAATGTGATTGATTGAATTTGATAACAGAACCTTTGGAAGTTCTCAATCATTTAATTATGTTACTATATACTCAATTGATATTTCTATTTGATTTTATTCAATTGACTGAAAACTTTCTAAAAGAAAAACAATTTTAAACAATTCCAATAATTGATGTTCAAATACCCAAATTAGTCAAACATCCATTAAAATTTAACTAGAAATTTTGATTGATTTGGATTTTCTTGATTGAAATTATTTTAATTACTTTAATGTTTGATGCCCAACCTGTATGTCAGATTTGCCAATTTTTTACACCATACATACAGTTCTCATCAGGTAGATTTTTTAAATCACTTCCGTAGATATTTCATAAGGTATTTGATATTTATACAACAGAAACGTTTTTCAATTTTATTTTATGATTGTCTTTTTGGCATGAGACAGGAAAACGTAATATAAATAGCAAAAGTAAACTCTAAAGTGTAGATTTTTGGTATTGGAGTATTTGCGATCCTCAAAGCGATTTGAAGTATATTAAATTTGTTTTGTGAGCTTTCCTAAGGTACTATTTATTTTTAAAGAGTAAAATTTCAAAAAATATTACCCCCATAATTTCAGCTTGACATGCATGTTCATGTAAAGGAAAGTGTCCAAAAATAGAAGTGGAACCCATGTAGTTTCCATTCATCTATTTACTCTAGTTAATCTACTTATATACTCTAGCTTAAAAAAGATGTTTAACAAGTCATTTGAGTATGAAATTTGTTTAAAATATTTAACACCCCTCCATCCAACCTACTACAAACTTATTAATGGAACCTCAAGTTCTTTAAACGTATTTTTACTTGAGTTAAAAAGTTTCAGGCAAATCTTTAGATATATACAACTGAAAAGCCCTTGGTGTCAGCTTTCTTGATGTCAGCATTTTTTGTTGAAAAGTGATTTTGAGCTATGACTGAAAAATTGAAAAAGGTGGTATAGTGTCTTTTTGGATGTAAAGGTTTGTAAAAATTTTAAAATTGTAAAAAATTAAATTTGGCGAATGGCAAAAAATATTAAGTTTGGTGGGAATTTAATTTGGCAGATGCTGAAAATTTTAACCTTTAAATAGTTTTAAAACAGAAAAAAACACCTTTAAAATTGCGTATATTGACTGATGGATGAATTTTGCTAAAGCTTGGGGGAAATACCTTAAGCGTTAAGGTAACAAATTTTGTCGGGAACTTAATTTGACAGATTTTGGGCAAAACCGCCAAAAACTGCCAAAATTTGTTTTAGGAAAGAATTTCAAAAATTTCTAAATTTTAGATTTCTATTTTCTGTAACCTATATAAATGAGATCTTAAAAATGCATTCCAGTTAAAAGGTTTTTCCTTTATGTTGTGTACACAAGTGTTTGTTAATGATATACACATTTTTTTATAAGCACGTGTATTATTAGCAACTCCATTTTTGAAAAAGGGATAAGATTTTCAAGAGTTCAGATGGTTGCTTATTGATTTTGAAAAAAGCCACATCAAATCAATATTTTTATGTATTTCGTACATTTGAGAAGTAAGAAAGTGCTTTATTTGATACTAAGTTTAACGATTATAGATTACGATCATCATATTTCAAATACCGGGTGACTCAAAACTTTTAAGGCTCCGATACGCCCGTCAAACGTCTGAAGGTATTACCAATAAAAGGCATACCAAAGTCAAACAAGCTTGACTAAAAAGTAGATTGTGTCATCAATTCATTTAAGTCATGGAATTTATTTTTAGTTATTCAAGCAACCCATATTGAATTACACATTTTTTTATAAGAACAAAGTATTTTACAAGAACATAAGGGTTCGAGGTCAAAGAATTAAGAACACGTTAAGAACAGTTGAAGGCTTTTGAGAATCAAGAGTATAGAAATAAGGAAATATTTTTAAGTTTTAATTATGTATACATGGCATTAAATAAGAACATTTCAAGAACATTTTGAGACTTGAAACCAAAACCAAAAAGGCTAAGAACATTAGAAGGCTTCTTCGAATTTCAATGTTCTTAAAAAAGAACGTGTAAAGTGCTAATAAAAAAACATTTTTTGAGGTTTTTGTTTTTTATAGTTTAGTATAGTAGTGAGATGGTCATCGTCCTTGCCTTCCGTGTAGGAAGTCAAAGTTTGATTCCCACTCGCTGCTGAGATTCACTTGGCAAGTTAATGTAGCTATGCTTGGGTCAACCAATGTCATACCACGTGAGGGGAGTTGGGTACCATCACTCTGATACAAGATTGTGGGAGATAATTATGTCAGACATTGTATGTGGGGTGGGATGGTGACAGTACTTATAGGTTCAGCACATGCAAGAGGATGCCGCGAGATTCTCCCGTGCTGTTTGACATGGTTATCGTAATCAATATGCTATCTCTGTTGTGTTGTTTTGTGTTGTGTTGCGAGTACATAGTTAACAGTATCTAGCTAGAGCCACGAGTTTCGTTTCCTAAGATAGGCAACTATCCCGAGATAGGACCGAACCCATTCCGTACTCAAGAGGGCCAAATTCTCTTGTTTTTTGAATTCTTACCCCTCGGATATTCTAGAATATTGAAAACTTTGAACCACCACCCCCTGGATATCCTATATCCTCAATAGGGGGGATACGAACTTTTTCTGGAAAAACCCATTGGCTTTAACTTCAAATGATACCAGTGAAGTGTAATTACCACTAAGTCTCATTATAATGATGATTGTAAAGCTACAGGAAATTTGCAGCACCTTTTGATAATTTTTTTCTTAACAGCAAATTTAGCTTTGTTTTTAAACAACCCTTTCACTGGACAAAAATGTTTCACCAGCAAAATGAGGAGATATATTATGTTGGATTTAAAACATCCTTTCGACGAACTTACAAAACCAGTCACTCAACATGTTAAAAAGCAATGCTTAGAGGTTGTGGAGCTGACAAATTGAGCCCATTGAAGTTTTCCGTAGTAAAGTCTCTTATACGAGTTTGGAGAACGAATCATCGAGACATAAATTAGTCTCTTTTATTCAAGTGATTTTTAGAGACTTTTGTACTAAAGAACGACATGGGCTCAATTAGGCAGATACATTATATGCTCAGACTTAGTTTCATAACGATGCGGTAAGTGCGGCCAAATATCAGACCTTCAAAATGAGACTCTGACAGTACAGTGAAATTTTTTGGCAAAAGGATACCCTTATAGTGAATTTTTCATATTTTAAGATGTAATTTTTCTTACAATTCTACCCTCGTAATACATTTTTTTCGCTGTGAACCCAGTGTATTTTATTAGAACATGGTTTATAAGAACATTCAGGCTGAGATTTGTTGGGAAATTAAGAACATCTTAAGAACGTGCCAAGGCTGAAGTTATGAAAACAAATTTTTTTTAACTGCAAGAGGGAATTTTTTATGCTTTCATAAAAGATGTTTTTACGGTTCTCTCGAGACGATGCACTTTTCTTTGTTATTTGGGTTTAAATATTAAGAACATCAATGAGACAGTTGAAAAAATAAGAACGCATATAAGAAAGGTGTAGAAAAGACTTTTACCATGCTTGAACAATATTTTTGGCTTTCTCTTCAACGTTAAACTCTTTGAACGAAGAACAAATCATCTCTGTGTTTGCATTTGATGTTTGACCAAACTGACCATCGGAAGCAGCTTTATGAGCTATACGTTCAGCTTTTCTCGTTAGTTCATCATCGAGTTGCAGATCGGTTGAGCCGTGCACAGCTCGTAGTTTATTTTGCTCTTGCAAGAGTTCATCGATAAATGTGCATTGTACGGTAACTACTAGTATAGTCAGTAAAAACAACATTTTGTACCACCACTTTTTTACAGCAACATCTTATTTTTGTTTTGATTATCACCTAAAACAGAATGGACTTTTCCAGATAAAAAGATTCTTGGTGAAAAAGAGATCAGATCAGACCTACAGTAGGCGCTACCCTCTTTTTTTAAATTTTCGGGTGAAATTATGAAATTATTTTTTTATATTATTATACCCAATATCAGTGGTGGGCGGAAACAGAAGGTTCTCGAAGGTTTTGATGCATAGTATTGCTTATATGGAAGGCAACATTCAAAATTCGTCAAAATTCGCTCCGTCAAAAATTTTGAGTACCTTATGGGTGTACTCTGCAGCATGGTTTTGAAATATTTTAAAATCTGTTGGCTCCTTCGAATAATTCTTTAGGAATAATTCTTCAGGATTATTAAGTACAATATACCTATATATATCTTTTTATTTGGATAAGCTCAGTCTTACAATCTTGATTTATGCAATTTCTAATCCATATTATTACCCATGATACAGTATGCAAAAACAATAGGTCAATTTAGTAATGAAAAAAAACACCCAAAAAGTAAACAATATCTTAATAAATGCTTTGATTAAAAACAATGTAAACAAACAAACAAACAATGAAACCTCCCCAAGAGATGGAATTGAATCAATTACAAATTTCCATGATTTATTTTGATTTTTCGTGCAAATCTATTTCACTGCATAGAATCATACATAACATGTGTTTAGTTTTTGTTGTTTACTTTTCAAAGAACGAATTCTTAAACAATAAGACTAGACCAGCCAATTTTAAAATTTTGTTTTTGATGTTTGGGGAGGGAAGAAACAAAAGGGTTCGAATGAAGCATGAAGCTTTATAAATTTGAGCTTGAAATGATTCTTAAGTGATTCTTAATTTTTTATGATTTTTTTGATTTGGTCAAATTTTAAATTTCTTTGAAAGTTTGAGCCTTGTGATTTGTATAAAAAATGTTATTTATAATAAATACTTGGTGTTTCATAAAAAAAAGAGAACAAGTTAGAAAGTCAAATTATGAGAGAACTAGAAATGCTATCAGCGTAAATCTTTTTTCATTGGAAAAAAGAAAGACTAACTTAAATTTTGAGTAATCATACACTAAATTTGCTCTACGCATTCAAAAGATATTAATAAAAGATTTGGCAATGGATTGAAATTCACAAAAACATTAAAAAATCTCAAATCTTCTATTTTTCTTGATGCCTGATATTGGCGAGGCTGCCCTATTTAGGAAATATGTGTTGGCCAGCAACGCCTTAATTCAAGATATTATTAACTTGAACACACCCCAAGCAAAATCCAGAGGCGCTGCTGATGCGTAAATTTTGGTATTTTTTCTCCTTGTAATACTGGTAAAAAGCACATATAGAAGAGATCTTTTATAAGAAGAACATTCAAAACACTCGAATCAGGGGAAAAAATTACCAATAAACCAGCCAAGGCTGGAAAGGTCAGTCAAAGAAGCCTAGAAGCAATGATGGATTAATGTGCTAGTTGCGCCTAAAGGAGCAGCCTCTAGAGATGTGATATGATATGATGCGTGAAATGTGAAAGTCGAGATCGAGGTCGTGGATCAGAATTTTATGCCTCATAAAAAGGCTCGATCCCTATAAAAAAATTTAATTGGAAAGTTAGCATCAAAAAGTATGAAGTAATAGATCTAATCAATCTTAAAATGATATAGCCTTCCTGAAAATTCCATCTGTAATTTGGTTCACCCCAAAAAAAGTTATGACCGTTCAAAGTTTACTTTGACTTTGACGATCATTTTCTACTTTTTAACTAAACTAAAGAATTTTCCATTTCAAAACAAAAGAAAAAGAAGAGACATTTATAAATTGTACATAATTATTTCAGTTCGGTATATTGCAGAAAACCGCAGTGTTGCGAAATTTGACATAGCTCATGGAAAAAGGAGCAGAATTCGGGGGCACATTGTTGAATTCCGCAGCTTTATCTTTAGAAAAATGCAAATTTAAGTCGGCGCCACAATAGCATCAAAATTTGAAACATTTTTATTGTAAATTCATTTTTAAGTCAAAACGAAAGTTTTCATCCTAGTGTTTTTATTTTCAGCTTTTCATTGTTCTTCAATAAATAAAATAAGAATTTACCGCTGCGGAATATGACCGCAAACAGGTGCTGAAATCATTGAAATTGAATGAGCAAAATTTTGTACAAAAAAAACACAATGTTTTCTTTTTATTAATGAATACGGTTATCACCTAGAAAAAAAGAAAAGAAAAAAACAATTTGCGCGCCAATACTTGTTCCGAAAGAATCCGATAAAAATCGGGGAAACTCTTTTGTCCCCTACATGATCTGTCTGACTCTCCCCTTCCCCACCTGAATAATGCCTCAATGAAAGCTCAGCTTTGGCTGACCAATAATGTTACATAATTCTAATCACAGTAATAAAATGTGAGGAGAAGTAATTTTAAAATGCGTTACAACAAATCGCAGTTTCGAGCTTTAGCGCGAAATTCTGGTTAGTGGCGGGAGATGAGAATACACCCTCTACCGGGCGGTCCCGATCTCATTACCTTAAGGGAAGAAATTTTCGCGAATCGAGTGTTTTATATGAGTTTTGTGGAAAAAGTTTTCGCGAATAAAACAAAATCAACTGTTTCAATCATGCGTTTTGCAACACAAAAATAAGTAAACAGCAGTTGTTATTGACTACAAAATTATGTAATCACTTTTAAATCCTTTTGTATACTTTAATGGTTGACTTTAGATCATTTTTTTTCTTTGATTAAAATTTAAATGAAATCAATTAATTTTCGCGGAAGAAATTTTCGCGAATCGAGTGTTTCATATGAATTTTGCGGAAGAAATTTTCGCGAATTAGCCAATTACCAAATTACATAAATAAAGAACGCAACATTACTGGTAATCAAAATAAACCAATCTCAAAGCGACCTTTTTAATACTTCAGCTCATCCCAAAAGTTTTAGGTTTCCCGTTTCCTTGTATAACAAACTGTTTTCGAATTTCTTTTAAAGTAGCTGCATGTTTATCTACACTACAACTACTCCAAAAAAACCCTACAATTCACTTCCCAAAAATGCAAAAAAGACGAAAAAAAGGGGTATTGTATATCAATTTTTAAAATTGCCAGTAGATACCCCTTAAAAACTACAAAGTCACAATTTTGGTTGTGGAGAATCACAATATGAACATAGGCTGATGTTAAATGTCATATAGTTACCTCAACAAACAAAACTCCATTAGTGTTGCTATCACGTTCAGAAAAAATATTACAGGTGCTTGAATATTGAAAACATTGAAATTTCCGAACCAAAAATTCGGTTTTTTAGCCCTGAAGGTATGCCAACCTGAATTTAAGTTCGCAAATGCGATCTTTTTAGACAGTTACAAGGTCACTATTGATGAAAATAAAGTCACTTCTTGTAACATTTCACTCAAGTCCCAAAAAATTGTTATTTCTTAGCTGTATGTAAATTTGCGGTTTTTATGAGGTACTCAGGTACGGGGATCAGTGAAACATGAATATATAAAATTAAAACTGAAGCAACAACTCTTCCTATAATCATTTTCGCAGTCCCCTACATAAAGGCTTATCAGTCTATGCCGCTTTTTTTTAACGCTATTGTAATTTGGTATTCCCCACTTTTTCCCTCTTTAGAGGTATAACTTCAAGTG
>JAUJPO010048940.1:0-15749 GCA_032270745.1 Tiaropsis multicirrata
AACGGTATTACGGTATTTCATGAAAAATTTAACGGTATTTCGGGATTCGACACTCTCGGAAGCCCCCCACTAAAAAAGGATAAAAAAGCGTAAGAGGTTGGATAAAAATACCTGCGTTGTAGACTGCAAAAGAGAGAGAGACGCACAGTAAAAACTACAAACGCAGGACATTTTCTTCCAGCTTATCCCTGAAGGCTATCCTGTTTTTACAAAGATGCTAATTGTCAATAAAACTAATACATACCTCTGTCGAGTTCTCAATAACGTCAGTTTTAATATGTTTTGGGTAGTTTTTGTTGTTCTTGTTCAACAGCAAATGGTGAATGTTTAAGCTTCGTTGTTTTATAATATCATCCACCGAATGGGTAAAGCTGTTGGGTAATGTTGTTTTCCGTTGAAATACATCCATGGTTGAAAGTAAATAAAAGATATAAGTTAGAATAAATAGTCTTGTTTCGTTAAGATTGGTTAAAGAAGTTTGAGCTTCTTATGGTCGATGAGACTGCTGACATCAGGAAGGTGATATATCTTATTGATGAGATTTCTGGATTTTTTGATACCCCAAATATCGAATTCAGGCATATCCGGGCCTGTGTGTTGAGGTGGTCAGCCTCTGATTTTGTTATAAGTTCACAAGTTCCAGACAGTTTTGGCACAATAACACTGTTAAATAGGGTAACGATCTAATTGGGGTGACATTTTCTAATACCAGCTGTAATCAGAGAGGTTGCCACAGGCCACATGCATGGTGCCTATGGAGGGTGAGAACTTCATTTTTCAGCTCCCAGTGAAAACCGAGGTGTTTCATTTTATTTTCCTTACTGATGGTACAACCGTTGATTCGAATTGTTGGATTGACCACGGAGCGTCCAGATACTGTAAATTGAGTTTTGATTTGATTATACTTGAAGCAGTTATCTGTTCCGTGGTCTGAACAGTGGTCGATCATTGTTTGTATTGTAGGTGGGACAGTGTAGGACTTGTCAGCATCCACAACGATAGCAGTATGAAGGTTATTTGGAAAATATGTACCATTTTGGAGGGATCTGATGTGAAGTAGGAGATTTTCGGTGTATATACTATAAATATAAAAATGGTGAAAGGATGCCTCATTGACGCACACCCTGAGAGTCAGAGAAAAATACTTTGAGCAATGTGATGAATATTGTACAACTGCTGCGCCATTTAGATAAAATTAGATTTTTATTGTTCTTTGTTAGAAGTATTGGTGGGGATGAGACATTTCATTCGATCCAAATTTGGTGGGGATATCAAAAAAATTGCGTTTTCAATGGAGATTGGCCTTTTTCCAGTGGGGACGAATTTTAATGCTATTTTTAACCGGGGACGATTTTTTTGGGCTGTATTTCCAGTGGGTAAGGGGTCCTACCGGGTCTGTGAAACAGGGGTGTTTATAAAGCGACCACGTATGATTTGAGTCACCATTGGGGACCTCATAATAGGTTGTCTGCTGTCGTAATTTAAGCGCGGCATATTTTTTTCAAATAAAAATCAATCCGGCAGAGCTTTGCATTATATCTTTGAAACAACAAATAATGAGGATTGTACTTATGAAATATCATGAAAATGATCAAATTACACCAGAAGGCTATAAAATCTTTTTGTTTTCATTTCGTGATTCACTGTTTGGTGATAAAAACTGATAATTACAACGTGTATTTGCACATAATAAACAGTAAACCGAAATTGTCTGTTTTTTTTGTGTTAAAAATTTAGTTTTGCTGTTCAAACAGAAAACAGAACGTCGAAAAAAACATTATACAAGAGAAGAAGTCGCAACGAAAAGTATAGAAAAAGAAACAGAAAATATAAAATAAAGATAAAGAATCTCAAGAAAGATTTAAAAAGAGCAAAAAGGAAGGAATCAAAATGAAAAACTTTCAATTCACTCTGGTGATGTGTTTCGCTTTATGGAACCCTGTTTTTGGGAATGTAAACCAGTTTTCTTACCTTTTTATGGCCGAAGAATGTGAACGCAATGCTGGAAATGTCATCTTTTCACCAGCAAGTATTGTTGGTGCTTTGAAAATGATTTTACATGGCGCTAAAGGTGATACTAAAGATCAAATTTTGAGTGCCGTTGGTGGTCAGGAAAGCTCGGAAGTATTGAGCGGATTAAAACAAGTGTCAGAAGCAGAAGCCAATTCTCAACCGTTGAAAGTTTCTGATAGAATATGGGTTGATAATACTACAAAGATTTTAGATTCATTCAAAACCCAACATCAGAATGAGATGACTGGAGTATCCTTTATCAAGAACGCTGACTTTGTTCGCAACCAAATTAACGACTGGGTTTTTAAAGCTGCTGACATCAAGGAGCTTTTCAAACAAGGTAGCATTGATCATACAACAAGGCTTGTTTTGGTCAATGTTATCAATTTTAAAGGACAATGGAAAACACCTTTTGATAAAGAGTTGACAAGGAAAATTGACTTTTTGCTTGAAGATGGCACTAAAAAGAAAATTGAAATCATGTTCCAAAATGGAGACTTTAAAATGCTTAATGAGGATACACATCAAAGTGTTGAAGTTCCTTATAAGGGTGACGAATACAGCCTGGTAGTGACCATGCCCAAAAAAAAGTCGACCAAAATTAACGATTTCATTGGACAGTTAAGCCACCAAAAGATGCAACAAGTTTTTGATCGCTTGAAGAGTTTGACTGAGGAAAAAAATATTGCACGCGGAGAGTTAGTGTACGGCCAGTCTATTGATTTGTTTTTTCCGAAATTTATGGCGAGCAGTGAATTTGATTTGAAAGATACTCTCACTAAGATGGGTGTTCACGATCTATTCGAACAAGGAGTTGCAGATTTATCTGGAATCACAGGTGACCGTAGCCTTTATTGTTCAACAGCAGTCCACCAGGCTAAAATTGAAATCAATGAAGAAGGAACAAAGGCTAGTGCGGCGACTGGCATCGGAATAGCGGCGATGTCCTTACCGCCCCAATTTGTTGTTAACCGCCCGTTCTTGTTTCATATTTTGCATCGAGAATCAGGAACTATCATTTTTGCAGGCGTAGTTAAGGATTTGGGAAAGTAAAAACAGTGTGTGAAAGGTTTTGGCCCAGTCCGGCTAATTGTTTCAAAATATTTCCTATTTTTTTCTTGTATCTTTTGTAAAGTTTTTTTGTAATTTTCGTTGGTTTTATAAATCTTCTTCTATTATTGTGTCGTTTTTTTATTTTCTTGAAATAAATATTACCTGTAAACAAAGTATGGTAGTCCTTTCTTTTGCTAACCCTCTACAGATGTTTTATTAAATAACTGGATCTTTTTTGTAGAATCCTTCTACCCTCAAAAAGAAGCAAAGCATCCCGAATCACACTCCCGATGGGACCGCTGGATAAATAAGTTCGAAAAACCTTCCCCATTAAAAAAGGACTAAATTGCAGTAGAAAATTGGTGCAGAAGAAAACCATCCGCTTTATTATATAATCTGTTCCCTTTGTAGAGATTCTTCTATCAGTATTTGACCATAAATGTCAATCCGTTCCAAAAGTTATGTTCGCCGTGAATATACATCTTATATACCCTGCCCGCTTTCGACAGATTCCACTGTACAAAAAGATATTTTTTCACCGGGCCAAGGATGTTTTACCCAGCAGACACATGACGTTTTTTCAACGTAATTCTTTCAACGTCCAAATAAGAATCTTAGTTAAGCATAATCAATAAAGTATATAATATATTCTATGCATCCTATATATAATATATAAAGAATTTTGACGAACGTCACACACATAGATATGGTATTCGATTATGCAATTATCAAAGCGCTCTTGTCGGGTTTGTCTTGTTGTGTTTTTATAATTTATCATTTGAATTCAACTCTTCATTGATAGACTATCGTTTCTTGTATGTTCATCATATCTGAAATACAAAAATAGGAAATGGTATAATGTAATCATGGGCCTTGTGCTTTACTTCCTAATTTTCTCAAAGATAACGAATCGAGTGAGAATTAAACCCGTTACTAGTAGACCTTTTACTTAAAGACCCCAATTTGGTTATGGAAGCAGGGAGTGATACTCGCTTGCTTTTATTAATTCGAACCAACGGGGAAAGTTCTAGGACCAAATAGTTCAGAATTCAGAAGGGTTTTAGTAAAATTTTACGAAAAACTATGAAACTCACAATTTGAATATGGAAATATCCTAATGAAATCTTAGACCAAGGGAAGCATTTTAGAAATATAGGTCATATCTGAGCCTCTCGGCCAAAATTTACTGGTTGTAATAAAAAAAATATGTCACTATTGTACCTTGCATTTCCACCTTCTTCACCACAGCCATAAAGTGTCAACTGATAATTCTCACGACATGATGCTCTCAAGAATCGACAAATTCCGCGGTATTTCTTTCCGTATTGATCGCAATGGTAGTCTTCTGAGTCGTGTCTAAGGCTGCATACGTGATCGCAAAGGTCTGCTGAGCCGTTGCCTCTATCTGAAGTGAAGTAAAGGCGGAACAATATGAAGAGGCACCCAGTACCAAACACTCTGGGGGAATATTTTGTCTGGACTCAATATTTTTGGGATTAACCGGGACTAAAAACTAAATTTCGGCCAAATTTTTCACTTGATTCATTTTTCTCCAATAAGTCAATAAGGATAAACGGGAACTAATTCTGTTGCAAAATGATGGTCAGTAAAAATTGTCAGGACAGGACAGTATTACTTTATTAACTATTGTTTCTTTCGCTTCATCCTGGTTTCTACATAAGGGCTCTGACCATAATAACTTTTCGTAATTTGTTAGGCATTAAAATGTTAATTTGTACGTTATATAGGCCATTAAATTATTACGTGTTAATACATTTTCTTTTTTGGTCAATCAACCAAAAGAACTGATGAAGAAGAAATTGAAGACTTTTGCGAAGAAGAGTATTTCAACTTTGAGAACCTTATTGTCGGTGAAAGTTTTTTGTTAAAAGTGCATGATTAACGTCTTTATCACGTCTTTTTAAGGTCCATGCTCCATTGATTTCTTAATTACTCATAAAAGATTTCTCAAAAACAGTCTGTTCCTAAAATCGTCAAGAAGGTGAAAACAAAAGGTTTTATCTTCAAATTCCAAAACTGATTTTTCACTATATTGTCAGAGCCCTTAACAGTTTTGAGTGACAATCTTTTTGCGACAGGCTAATATGACGTTCTTACAATTAAATGGAAAAGCCAATGTCTGTTGAACCGCAATTGTCAGGCATGCTAACACAATGATGGTCTTGATATCCATAACGGTTTGTATTTTATTCTATGAAACTAAATCTACATCATAAAAAAATCACATCAAATTTAAAAGTTTCCGTGTGTGGTGTTCTGGGTGAAAACGCCACGAATCAAAAATATATGATTTTGAATGTTTACACATCTTATACTTATGGCTCTGTTTACAACCTTGAATCTAGTTTCAATTCTCAAGACATTTACCATTCTTTCTTTTTTTCACATTTGTTAATGACTTCTAAAACTTATTAAAAGTGGGTATCATATGCCTTACAAATGCATGCTGTTTCTGGCAGTCAACTTATCTTAAGTGTCAAAATAATTTCTTGATTAAATGACTATTTTACGTTTTGAATAAGCGAGTCATCCAATAAACAATAAACGTCACGGCAAAAATCACTTCAATGCATCAACATCTGCCTGAAAACTTCCTGATGCCAAAGTGGATGTTCTTTCCTTATTGCAAAGTTTCACTGTGGATGACTTCTATAAATCAGATTATTTCTTCTAAGTGTACCACACGAGATGAAACCTCTCCAACTACTGTGTACTGAAGATCCCAATTTTTACACACGATCGAACAACATAAAACTAAAAAAATATTTCAAAAATATTTACACATGAGCCAACAAAACTGTTTACCTTGTGACCTATAAAAATGACCTTTATATTTCAAAACAATTTCTCATGTTATTTCTTTCGTGTCGAAAAAAATATTACACCAAAATTGACAAAGTTGAAACGCAAAATTTATTCTAAAAACATATTCTGTATCGCTAACTCGTCTTTCACTTCCAGTCGCGTGTTATTTTAGTTAAAAATTATCACCATGAACTGTCACAGGATAGTCACTATAATCTAATTTCTTAGTTCTCTGGACACCATTCAAATCTTGGTAAATTCGGAACATTTTGAATAACATTTTATCATAAAGCTCAGAACCTCATTCTACCTTAACTGCATATACGCCTAGCTGGTACAGAACGTTATTCCAACATCGGAACGTTATTTAGACGTTGAAACAATGTTAGAAGAGCAACGACTATCTTTTACGAGACATCTGGATGCTTTTACATTGCGTGATTCCGTGATTCTAATCAAAGCGAAAAAGAAAAAGAAAAGGTCACAGAAGGGGTAGCATAACAAAAAATGGATAACATCTTCATTCTACTGAATTAACGAAGAAAAAATATCTGCCTTGAAAATACTCTTTGCTTCCTTAACTTAGAGGAGCCTTTTACTCGTATATTTTGAAGGTTAAAAGGCTGTTTTGTTTTGCCCATATGATTGTTTAAATTAAATCTAAAAATTGACTATTTTCAAAGATTCTCAAATCCAACCCAAAGGGTATAAAATCATCTTATTCACCCCAAGAATAGACTTCTCATTCATTATTAATCACGAAATGATCTCATAAGTAATCCCTTTTGTCTTGCATTGTATCCCGAAACCTGGTGCCGAAGTATCAATACTTTTACACGCAAGAATAATTGATTTAGCATAATGTAAAATAATCTTTTTTTTCATCAAAACAAGTATTCGAAACATTTTTTTGCCAGCAAAATAATTTAAACACTAAAACCGTATGGTAAAGGGTTTAAATAGTAAAGCGAAGAATAAAGACAGATGCTTAAGTAAGAAGAGAAAATAGATCATCAAAACATTATGAAAATAATATGATAAAAAATAAGAGCCTCGTTTTTTAATTTCAGCTAAAGATTATGTAAAAAAGGGGATTTTGACCAGATGCAAGATTCCCCTCCTAAAAATCGTTGAATAGCAGTCCAACGATGAAATTTCATCTCAAATGACTCAAAAGCTCAAAACTAAGGCTTATTCACAAATCTAAATAGAAAGCACACCCAAGGCAAAAGTCAACGAGACACAAAGCTAGCGTCTATTGTGAAAGAAAATATATATACATTTAAATTCAATCTATAAATATATATGTTGCTATGGGGTTCTTAATTTTTATCAGGTATCGACGTTCCGACATGAAATTTAATGATAGAACGTTTTTCCAACAGTTTTCCCAACGTCCAAATAACGTTGTGAGGCTAGAACAGCGTGTTGTTTTGACGTTAAAGCAACGTTACGACATAAAAGCTTCAATGATAGCTTTAATTATTCGTTTTTTTAGAGGGTTGGCCATTGAAAATTAAAATTAATCAAGATTGTTTTAAGAAAAAATAAGAAATAAATGATATCTAACGAAAATATTATCAAAATATAACATTGATGGTTTTTTTTTTCCTCAAAGATTAAATACTCGACAATCAATGAGAAACAAGGTATAATTCTTTTGACATGAAGCCTGCAAGAAGCGACACACCCCACGGTAATGCGTTCCAAATTGATCACAAAATATTCCTTTCTCATTGGAAGGTGAAAGGAAACATGGATAACCACAAACATCAACCACTGTTGCAGCTGAAAATCAAATTTAAATATTAAAAGAACAAATAGAACAATTTTCTAATTTTCCATATTTCGATTCTGTGAGAACTTTTCTTTTCCCACTAATATCATTTTCATCTAAAAGTTTTATTATTTTCAAATTTCAAATTCGAAAAGGTCTGAGCTCAGTGTGAAGAATCTACTTTTCAAAATTAAGTCCAACACAAAATAGGGTCCGTGTTTTCGTAAAAAGCAAGAGAAATTATTTTTGTTATCTAATCATTTTCCCTGTTAAATTTTTCAAAGACTTAGAAATCAAAAAAATTCTTTTCCTTTGTTATTTTTGGGAAAATGAAAACAAAAAGTAAGCGAAATAAGACTAGCTAAAAGTAAAAATAATTTCTTTCCTGCGCCTCCTCCACTTTCAAAATTTCAGTAGGAGTAGAAAATTTAGATGAAAGGTTAAACATACTTACAGTTGATTGGCACCATTTGAATTCGTTGAGCGGCTACCACCAAGAAAAATAAAACCAAGATTACTTTCATATTCTTAGAATTGTTCAAGTCTGAGTGTGTTAGTGACGAAGTGTTATATATGTTATTATAATTAGTGGTTTCTTTCAACCCCTTTTATATAGTAGTAGATACACAAAACCTTTCACATTTATACACAATATCGGAATAAGAGGTCAAACCTCTAAATCCGTTTTGTAAAAAGTTATAAAAGGTAAAATGCAGTGAAACTTCCTTGTGCCAAAAGGCGTAAATGTCATTGACACCGACGTCATCTTGAATTTCCTTTCCAAAAAGATTACAAAAGACCAAAGAAATTTCAAAAGAGCACATTACTCACAAGTGGTATTGAACATTAGTTTTCGTATATTTCTTGCCAGAAAAAATATTCCATACGAATATTTAACAAACTGTACTTTTCCTCAAAGATTTTCTTATATTATCATTGCAGTGCTACTGTAGTAATTATCAAAATATGTATAAAAATGCCTAAACTATAAAAGTAGAAAAAGTTTGCGTATATTATATTAAAAAAGTGCAAAAATATATATTATAAACCCCAAGTAAAAAATACTGATACGCAGTGCAATTTCATTGCCTTAGGATCCAGGGGGACTAGAGGGGGAAGCCCCTTTTCAAAGAGTAGTTTCTGGAATTTAATTTTTTTTTCTCCCTATATAACAGATATTTTTAATGCGTTTTAGACTATGTAGAGGTTTAAATTTTCAAAATCGCCCCCTCGGGCCAAAAACCGCGAAAGAAGCAAAATTAGTTCCCGAAAAAAACAAACTTAACCCTTAAAAGTGCCATTGTCGGCTCCTGCCTTTTCTAATTTGCCAAAAATTCACTTTTATGAGATTTTGACCGTTTTTGGACATATTTTGACATTGAGTGAACCAAAATACAAAAAACTTGGTTCAGTTACACTAAATTCTGTCCTCTAGCTAATAGAATTGAGAAAAGATTGATTTGCAGCCTCTCCACTGGGCAGTTCGCCGTCAAGTTAGTCAGGGCCGCGCACCTGCCTAAAACGGGCGGCCCCGAAGGGGCCCAAAAAGAAAGAGGAGACTCTCAGCTATCCAACGAGCTATAAATCAACCTCCTTTTGGTTCAGGAGATATTGACCTTTAAAGTTTGTCCTAGCTCATTTTAACAAAAAAGTACCCAAAAAAGTACCCAAAAAAGAGCTCAGAAAGGGTTAAGATATCTATTAAAATCTAGTAAAATCTACAGTTCATCGGATGGTCTTTTATTTACTTCATCCTCTTGCTCGCTTTCCTTTTCAATCGTGTTGTCATCTAGAAATGAAACAGAATGAACAATAATGCAAATGTCTTTTGAAAAAATGGTTGCTTCCTTCCGACACTAAAAAGTAAAAATTGCTCTTTGTAGAAACCAGATGCTGTCACTTATTTACTTTTTCTTTTAAGTATCATCCTGGTTTCTACACATTCATTGTTTTTAGTGACAAACTTTTCGCAACAGACTTTAGTGTCGGACGATCATTTTTCAAACAGACCCTGTATTATTTTTTGCTTAAAGGATACCAGAGACAGCATCAAGTTTGTCAGAACTACTTTTTGTCATCCTTTATTCGCAGTGAACAACGTTTGAATAACTTCGAAAGTCAATGAAAAGTTTTTCTCTTCTATTATCCATCATCCAAAGAAAAATAAAAAAACAAAGCAATGAGTTGTAGCTGGTTAAGAAAAATTGACGTTACTACTTAGGAAAATTTGGGCACGCGAAATCTTGCAAGATTTTCAGAGTTTAATTAATATTTTAACCATGACTTATAAATCTATATAAAATATACTCATAAACAGATTTCAGGGTGGCAATAGTTTTAATGAAAAAAATCCAGTCTTTTTTATCAAAAACATATCTTTTTACAGCTTTTACAGGCTGAAAGAGGTATATTTTCCAGCCCCAGCTCTGAAACATGCACTGTTTTCCAGCTTTAAACGATTGAAAGACTTAGCCCAAGGCTAAAAGTAGTTTTACAAATGTTTTACAAAGATTTCTGCCAACACTCATCCTAATCATAATAAGACTTTCTATTTTCTATTTCTATCTGTTTGGAGGATCCACCATGGTTGGATCTGACAAGAAAATTTTGAAAATTTATACGTTCGCAGATTGCGTGTCAGAGCTATAAAATCTTTGATTGAAAAATGATTTTCCAGTTTTTCCAGCCCTTTCAACCCTAAAAGTGTACTTCTTTCCAGTTTTTCCAACCCTATTTCTGAAAATAACTATTTTTCCAGTTTTTCCAGTTTTTCCAGCCCCTGTGGCCACCCTGGATTTCTTTCACCAAGGGAGTAAGTTGAAAGAAAAGATGTATATTTACGTGTTTTGAAAAATTCTTCAACGAGAGCTTCTGCTTCTAAAATCTTTTCATGATATTCCTGGAGAAAATTACAAAAACATTACAGCAAGAAAAGTTAACCTAACATCAATAAACTGTCCATGAACTGAAGGTCACTTTTTGAGGTTATATACCAAAGGTTTGCATATTTTATGTTTATTTTGACTCCCCAGCTCATCAATGGGGACTCAATGGACTATACGCAGAAAATGGCGCTTTATACTACTACCAGCTGTTCTCCAGAAAGGTATACAATGTTTGACGGTCTCTGGCAGCTGAAAAAATTCTTTTTCACCTGGTGTTCTGCTTATAAGCGAAATGTTTTTATACCAAAAGAAAAGCGTACTTTTTAGGTGGGGCGTTATCCAGGTTGCTCGCAAGTAGGTAGATAAAGAGATGAAGAAAATACCTTTTCTTTGTCATCAACTAAAGCTTGTTCAAAATCAGCAAGATTTATAGAATCATTACCAGTGTAATCAAGCGCTTCGAATACCTGAGTCATAGGATAAACAAAACTGATAAGTAAATAAATTTATATAACAGAACTAAGTTTGCTTTATCCAGGAAGATATGGTTTGTCAAAATGCAATGCGATCATCATATTAGACAATTACTTCGTTCTGGGAGGAAGGCACTCAAGCACTCAAGGTAAGTAAACTACCGGATACGTTAGCCCTTAAGGGTAAGTTTTCGAGGCTCTAACAAAATACCAGAGGTAGGATTCTCTGCTAAAACTTGGGGAAAATTGCCTAAAAATGCACTGTAATGGTCAGCACATTTTTGCACTTCACTGTAAAGTTCGGATTTTGAAACCTCAATTTTTGTCTGAACGTACGGTAACTTTTAGCTAGGACATACCAGCTACTTTTTTTAATTTTAATATAGTGGTGAATTGCAGCGAGAATTCGGAAATCGAATCCTCGGCTAAAATTTATCTTTGTCGCTTTTATTACTATATTCCTCGGCTAATAAAAATGTCGAAATTTTGTTTTAGTAAATAACGAACAAAGAAATGTAAACAAGAAGTGACTGGTGCAACCATGCTGCTTTTTCATCAGATTCAAAAAAAAGAAGTGGCAGGGTCTCAATGCTAGGTAACTTTACGATCGAGAGCTTTCAACAAATCAAAAAATTTGATGGCATACAATCTTGGTCATAAGGTCTGTACTCCTTCCACCAAGGTTGATGTAAATAAGGTCAGCTATTGCTATCATAGGCCAACAGACCACTTTCAAAAGCATTGAATGAGGTTATAAGATGGCATTTATACTGTGTTTTTGGTAATCCTCTGCTATTTTTAAGGAAGTCTAAAATCTTATGTCCGCGCGGTTGTAATAACTTACCTTTTTAAGAATGTTCTTAAATTCTTCTGAGTGCTCTCCTGCAAAGGCTCTATACTCATCTTCTAATATTTCACTCTAAGAGAGAAAAAATACAGAGTTATTCTTTACAATGTTAACCAGTCTTGAAATGTGGGGGCAGATCAAAATATTTTGTAGTTTTAGCAAGTGAAATAATTCTCAGGTAGTATTTCAAGCAGACAAAAAACGTTTGTAAAGAGGTTGAAACAACGTTGAACAGCATTCTTTGAGATTTTTTTCCTTTGTTTCCATTGTTGGCACCCACAGAAAACCGGCCAACATTGTTAGCCAACTTGTTGGTCAGTGGATGTTGGTCAAAATGTTGGCCAACATGTTGACCGGTTTGCGCCCCACTTAACAAACCCCGCTAAAGTTCCCTTTTATTTCAATTTCTATAATTTGAGATGAAGAAATTCTGCATATAGTCCCAACGTGTAATTCAAAACAACTTCCTCAATTACACAATCCTTATCTTCAAAATAGAATGGAGTTTACAAAGGCGAAAATGAATATATTGTTACTCCCTGGACGCCCCGCCCCACGTTTATTATTCTCTAAGTTTTCAACATTTTTAGTAGGTGTAGGTGTAGGTAGGTGTTTTTATTTCCATTCAATTTCTAATATTTAACCTGAATAAGCTAAATCACTTTTTATGAGAACAAAAAAATGAATATAATTTACTGCAGTTGCTAAACAAAATTTACCATATAATACAACTTGACAAAAGTGTTGAATTTCATTCGCATCTTCTTAGTTTGATCCAAAAAGACTTCATATTTTTCACTAGAAATAAAGGAACGTAAAAAAAATTAACCTGAACATTTTTGAGGCCTGCTGGACTTTTCTAATGATGTCAGCCTTTCAATGATATTTGTACTTTTGATTCAAAGAATTCATATTCGTATCTCATTGAGACTCAAAACCTACGTTGGGTTTTCTTTAGGTGATTCTCTTCCATCGATATCAGCTTGAGTCTTCTCCAGTTCGGAAAAATAATATTTATCAATGGTTGCCTCTTCTGGTGATAGTTTGCAAGTTTTTGGTTGATGACCTTTGGTATGTCGAAACCAAATATTAACAGCTACATTTTGTTTCTTGTCATTCGCGATTGAATTCACTTGGTGAATCCTAAAAAGAGATTTGAAGTGGAAAGAATGTGTAATGAAATGTTAAATAAAATGCTAATTGTTTGAGTTTGAAATAGAGTGTATGTATTGTATAGATCAGTCATGTATTTTGTTTGATGGCTACCTCAGTTAGTCCATCATCTTAAACATATCAAAAGAATTTGATTAAAATCTGATCAAGAGATAAGCAACTAAACAAGAATTGACAGATGTAAAAGAAATAGAAAAGACAGCTCAATTACCATTTGTAAGGTATGTAAAGACAATCTCCAGCCTCCATTGTGGCCCTTGTATACTCGTCTACCATTCGAACTTCAGGGAAAGCTGTAAAGTTGACTTTGTCTACGTCAATAGACGAATATCCACCTTTGTCAAGTGGCAAGAAATCTCCATATTTTTCGTAGCTGACAAACACTAATTCTTTTTTACCACGAAATAAACAGTTGATGTTGTCTAGATCATCGTGATGTATAACTGAACGGGTACCTCCAGAGCTGAACCAAGTAACCTGAATAATGTATTCAAATTGAAGTTAAAATAATTCATCACTCAAAAGAATACCAAAGGTTTCACTAACATTTTAAAACAGAACGGAATTAATAAGAAGAAAAAATATGATCAAAAAAACTTACAGCATCCAATAAATAACGTCTTGTTTATTCGCATCGAAGTGGTGACGGCATTAATACATCTTTTCTGGGGAAAAGGGTTTTTTTATAAAAAAGAAATATAAATTATATTAGGAAAACTTTTTTTTCTTTCTTAACACCACTATTTTTAGAGAGGATTGTATTGTATATGTTTTGATTCAAATGATAAAATATAACATATTTGAGAAAAAAGAAACACATGCTTACTGGACTATTTTGGGACAGCCATTGACCATATAGATCTCATCTTTTTGGTATGTTTCGATGAATTGCTTTAAGCTAATCTGTTTTCCTCCTTTTGTTCGATTTTCTTTTTTCTGTTCTTCAACAAATACAAGAGACTTGTCTGACCCAGGATGGCTTTTGAGGTATTCATCATCCCATAAAGTAAACGCTGGAGATTTCTTTGCTAGTCCTTTGAACAATACCGGTCGACTTTTATCAATGTATTCTTCAAAGAATTCTGTAAAGCGAAATTTGTAATTCAATTTGATTGATCATTTGATCTGTTAAAATATTTTGTCAGCACTAATAGAAAAGCTCATAATATAAGTAATATGGAGTCTAGAAGTATATTTCTTTATCTAAAAAACAATGATAAAAAAATCTAGCAGATATCAAAATCAAAACAACAAAAGCATTTTTTTAATTCCTCGTTGAATACAATCCAAACCACGTTCAAACTGACTATGTGATTACCTTGTGGAGAAGGCCAATGATCAATAGTTTCAACGTTTGCAGTCTTTTGTTCACTTCCAAATGGCTTAAGATGCCCAGGCCATAAATTTGGATCATCATCTAAAGATACTGCTGTTGCTTTGATTGAAAAATATCCCAATAACATCAATAATCTTGCTGCTGCAAACATTTCTTCTATATGTTTTGCTTCTACTGATTAAAAATAATTTATTCAAAGTTTTAAAGGGATTTTTGTACTTATTATGTATGAATGAATATGAAAAAATGTGGAGCAAGTCACACATCTGTTTCTCCTCATGTCTGCATAAGAATTTTAATTTTAATTCTGCCAATGCCATCACAGGCCTCAAGATATGTTACTTATCATTCCATATCCCTATTTTTTAAACCTAGTTCGAACGGGAAAAAACAAAAATTGAAAATTGGACTTGATCTTTCTATCTATTTACTTTTTAAACCTGGACGAGATTTTACCGCCATAAAAAAGTCCTAGTAAGTATATTACTCGTAAAAGAAGCTAGCCTATCAAACATAAATTTTCGATAGCCCCTAAAACAGAAGAATTTTTCATATTTCATCAGCACTGTATATATACTGATACTACAAGAATTCTCAGACTCAGCAGCACTTGTGGTGCAGACTATCTATCTATATATCTATCTATGTATTTAAGTGGTATAATTTGTGAGCCCATACTCGGCCACATGTAAAATTTAAAATCTGAAATAAATATTATTGGTTTATGTACAAGTTTTAGTTAAAATGAGAAAAAGAAAATAATATAATAATATAAAAAAAGTATGTAAGGGAAAAATTGATTTCATAGAATTGGAGTCTTACTAGTAGTGAGTTAAGATTAGTCGAGGAGATGAAAACGCAAAAACTGAAAGAAGAAGTGTGGACAGAGAATTCAGAAGTATGTGACTGGTATAGAGCCAAAACAGTCTAAGAGGGAAAAATGCATTGACGATACGACACTACATAGACTATCAGTCGGGTCAACTATATAAAAAACGTATAATTTTTTATGTCTTTAAAACGCAATTATAAACACCATATATTAAAAAAAAACTCTGCAGAGTGAGAGACGTATGAACAAGTGTTAAAGTAATTTTTATTAACAATGGTTAAGAATTTAGAAAAACGCTTTTTACACTGACGCTCTCAAAGGAGTAGCATATCACATAATTTGTAACACACAAACAAATTTGCTACAAAACTATACTCGCGGGAATTCATGTGCCGTTTCCATGGTAATTTATCTAAAACAATAGAACCGTAGAATCACACCTGATCGCAAAGTTAATTACAATACAACACAATTAACACGCACTTCATCTTAGAAGTGAAAATGTATTTTATCATATTATTTGTGATTTCTGAA